>LRSR01008278.1:0-45730 GCA_001579985.1 Hypsibius dujardini
TCGGATGGCAGGTACAGTATGTCTGAAGTATACCTGTCTGACGGTAATGTTACGAGCCTGACTGCCTGTAGGCATGTGTGTCTGTTTGCTTAATGTCTGTTAATTTCTGTTGATCGGACTGCTGATCGGTCTGGGTGTTTAATTCCCAATTTATCGTTTGGACAACTTTCTGCTTGACTGTTGGTCAGTCGGACTGTCTGTCTGTTAGTCTTTCCGTGTCTCTTCGTGTCCGTCTGTCTGTCTGTCGTCCGTCGCTTTGTCTCATTGTCTGTCGGTGTTATGTCTCTTTGCATGCATATATGGGGTTTTTGTCGACATGCCTACTTGTCTACATGTCTCTTTTCTTTTTGGCGTCTTCCACGTTAATCTATTTGTCGGCCAATTTTCTGGCTGTCGATCTCTCTGTGTGGCTTTGGCTGACACTTTTGCTCATGTTCCCGACGTGCTGCTTACTTGTCGTGTATAGAATTCACAGTGTGACTGCCTACGTTACTGTCTGTTTGCATGCATGTTTGTCTGTCTGTTTATCTGCCTGGCTACTAGTGTGTTCATGTGATTTACCACACGTCTGCTTACTTAACTGTCTGGATGGTTATTTGGGTTCATGGCTGCTAGCCTGTATGTTCGGATTCTTGACTGTCTCTTTATGCATCAGGTATCTGTCTGACTTTATTATACGAGGGCTCCTAAATAAGTAATGTCACTTGGTTTTTGTAAACAAGATGAGAGGAGATAAAAACATTCTGCTAATATAAAAATGTAGAGGGGCGGCTGCTGACTTGGAAATTGGGAGGAGAATAAGATTACGGACAGAATGTTGTTGAGAGGGCATCCGCTGTGTGTCTTCCCCGAGCCGATTTATTCATTCTTTACCGAGCTGACTTACTTAATTCACTATTTTCCCCTAATTTAACTAAGGTTGAGTTACTATAAACAGGGCCTAATTGCTTTCAATGCATGACAGGCTCTGAGGAAAAAGTGACATTACTTATTAAAGAACCCTCGTACAAATATTCGTATTGACACCTCTTTTACGGGACTTCATTTCTTCCGTTCTGCCTAGCTCTTCCATTGTGATTGGCAATGAGTACTACGACATCTCCTTCATTCCCCTGAAAGGCGAGCACCATCAGCTGTTCCTGCGCCAGGGTACCGGCTTGCAAGGCGGCGTGGTGTTCAAAGAGAAGATGACCATTCGACCGGCCGTTGCGAATCCCCTCGCACGCAAGGGTCGGCTGACAGCGTCGGGACCGGCAGCCGTAAGTGGCATAAAAACCGACGAGAAGTCCCGCCGCACCAACTACATGAACGAAGTAGTAGCGGAGGATCCCGAGAAAAAACGGCAAAAGCAGATGAAGCAGGAGGAAGATAAGCTGAAGGCGACGATAAAGAAGGAGACTGCTCAGCGTCGTATTAAGGAACGACATCACAAGTAAGTTAGACAGATTGATTGAAAGGCAGATAGACACACAGACGGACAGGTGGGCAGGCAGACAGTGAGTCAGTCTGACAAGCATAGATATGCAGACAGACAGACAGACAGACAGACAGACAGACAGACAGACAGACAAACAGACAAATAGAGGGATACATAGACAGTCAGAGGGGTAGACGAGTAGACAGACTGGCAGATCGCATTCACTACCTTGAATTTTTTTTAGCCGTGGCGTAACCAGTGGATTCCTGGAGGGCAATGAGGATGAGGATGAAACGTCCATTGCCGCCATCAAGAACGCCTACAAACGCGGCGATTACACGCGACCAGTTTACTCGGACGACGACGACTCCGAAGCTGAGGGTCGCAAGAAGAAGCTCGAGTCCGCCAAGGATCTGGACGACTCCGATGAGGAGGATGACTTTGCGGTGAAGAAGAAGAAGACGGACGAGGGCGCCACGAAGAAGCGTATCGCTCTCATCAAGGAGGACGACGAGTCTGATTAACTTCTCGGGATGAGCCGCGAGTGACAGTTGGACCTTCTTCCTTGAATGACTGGACTTCTTCGCGTTCTATTCAAGCGTGACGACAATAATTTAGGAATTTTGTTGCCATGTCACTTGCACGTTCTGTATAAATTGTCATCTCTGCCGCCTATGCTAAGCTTTGCTGGTCCTGTCCAGCAACTCCCTATATAAACGTGACTATGTTGGAAGTGGTGCAGGAAATAAATTTACGGCATTTCCTCATTTCCGCTCAAGACTTCAAAATCGTGAAGCAAATAATATAAATGACTTATCTGTACAGAGGGACAAAGAGGGAGGCAGGCAGGCAGAGAGACAGATAAACAAACAGGTAGGCATGCATTCCGGCAGGAAGATAGACAGACAGACACAATCTGTTCCCGTGTATAAAACTCTCGGGCGCGAAAGCTACTGTAGTTGCTCTTATTGGGAATTTTTCTTCGCTACCTGACCCCAAATTTCCTCAGCAACAGCAGCGAAAGTGACATCTCATCTCACAATCGTCACGTGTGTCGCGTTAGGTATTGACTCGTATCACGCCGCAATACACGTCGACAACCCTTCTGTCTTGTTGCTGGAGTGTGGAAAGAAGGAATTGCAGCTTGCTGTTTGTTGTTGATCCCATGCGGTTGATCGCGGGTATCACCTAAATGACCACCGGAAGCTATGCCCACCGCACCAACCAGACAGGGACACGGCGACACCACCCCTGTACCTAAGATCTACACCCAAGCCAGCGGCTATTTCCTTCGTGACTTTAACCTATCCCGTGCCAAGGAGTTCAACAACCCCAAAGACCACCCCAAGTAAAATTGTAAACTGCTTAAAAATGTTCCTTACTGCCCATAGGCAGACCGTTCTGTCTTTGACTGCATATCTACTTGACTGCCCGACTGTGCATATACGTATACCTGTGTCTGTCTGAATATTGATCCGTCTGTTTGACGGTCTATCTGAAAAAGATTAATTGGTCTGTCTGTCTTCCCGTCTGCCTGTCTGCCTGCCTGCCTGCTTGCCTTCTTGCCTGTCTACCTGTCTGCCTGTTCGTATTGTCTGTCTAGGTGTAGAAGTGACTGTGTGGCCTTTGCCGGTCACTCTGACAGTCTGTCTGTCCTACCCTGTACCGGTATGACTAAATTCCCCTGAAATGGCACCTGTAGGAACTGGAAGGAGTTTGAATATCTGCTCGGCAACTGTTGCGACCGGCTCCTCCGCGACATCGATGACCGCGTCAAGTTTCTGGCCGAGTACCTCTGGGACAAGATAGAGGTCGATGGTGCCACGCCAGAAGTCATTGAACGCGCCTTCCAGTGTAACCTTGACCAGATTGAGCAGTACCTTGCATTGCAAGTGAGTTTCTGTTTGCGACAGTTTTGCTTTCTAAAGGGGCAAAAGAACGTCAAATCTATTTTACCGAGATTTGCGTATGAATATGATAAGTGTATTTGTTTTGGACGGCCCCAAAAGAATTTTTGTCTGTATAGTTCGATTTCGCCAAAGAGCAGTTGAAGAACGTTATGAGTTCGACTCGGAGAACAACCACACGGAACACCCCGTCTACGGAGTCAGCGGGCTTCCCCACACCGTCCAGTCGGCCGACTTCGAGGACCAGTAGTCGAACGGGCAGTTCCAGTCGGACCTCAGCGTCCGGCAGCGGGAGTGCGAGTCGTTCGTCCGCCACAGACAGAACACGAACGACCGGTTCGTCCTCATCGTCGTCCAGAACTCGATTGACACCTGTCCGGGGGAAGTCGCGGATCACAGACACTAACACCACATCCGCGGGCGATTCTGATTCGACGTCGTATGAGTCGGCTGATGATGGGTCTTCCTTGAGGAGGCGGGGCTCGGGGGATTACCAGAGTACACGGACATCCAGTGGGGATAATTACATGGACGAGGGTGGAGATCGCTATAGGAGGAGGAGAAAAAGTTCCATGGGATCTTCGTCCAAGCCATCACTTAGTTCCGTGTATCAGAGGTTGGTCGAAATTCAGACAAGCAGGCCCTCAAACACACTGTTACATGTGTAGATATGTAAGCAGAAGGGCAAGCAGGCAGTCAAACAGTCACGCAGGCAAGCATGCATGCAGGTAGGCAGGCAGATAAACAGACAAGCAGGCATTCAGACAAATGGACAAAAAGACAATAGGTAGAGACTGATGGTTTTGATATAAATATTGTGTCTGTGATTGCAGGCTCCTGGGCAATCAATTGCCATTCGGAGCCGGTGTTTTACTCGGAATAGTAGCAGCCTTGGCGTTTATTTTTTTCGCTCCTTATATCATGCCATACCTGCCCGAATCAGTGACCCAGTTTATCCCGTCCTTCGTGTCGAATTTTTTATTGCAAGACGGCATGCCTGTCCACAGGGCACGGAGTTACGGAGCGGGCGGTACGCGCTACACCCGGGACTATGCTCATAGGAAAAAGCCTTATGACGCGTTCTGGGTCAGCTGCGGCCACTCGTTTGTGGACTGGTGGGTCTACTCATGGCAATTGCTCTTTGGCCGGTGAAACCCCCACAGCAAAGGCACGCCGTTGTTTTATCCTTTGTATTCTCTTACTGCGATCTTGTTTTTACGTTAATTTGTTACGTGGTGCCTATCAGATTTGTAGCCAGTTTGGTTCCTCGTTCCAGAGGACTTGTTTGTTGTTCTTGTTTGTTGGATGCACAGTTCGCCCCACTCTAATGCCATTAAATTGTTAATACTAATGGACGATTGTGTTGCCTATTTGGGGGGGGGGGAACAATTTGTGGGAACCTTCATTCATTGTAGTCTGTTTGTGATGTCGCGGAAACAGAAATGTAACTGCGAATTGGTCCACGGATTGCTTAAAGTCGAAATTCTGAAAGTTGGCTAAGCACGTCTGTCTGTCTGTCTGTCTGTCGGTTTGTTTTTCTTTTTACCGATATATCTGTCTGCTGGCTGTCGGTTTTTTTCTTTACTAGTGTGTGTGCCTGACTGCCTGCATGTGTGACCAATTATCCGTCTGCCTACTTGTCCTAAAATTAGTCTGTGATATCAGGTCTGTGATGCTATTTGTGAATAAAGTAACTGACACTCCTAATCCGTAGCACTGTTAATTGTTGTATGCAGTGTGGTGCGACTACAGTGAAATGTAATTCCGGCGGAAAGTGTTATCAGTACGTGTGGTGGGTGTGTGTCTTTACGGTAGGTAAACAGCAACTATTACATATGCTGTCTAGACACACTATCCTCGATTCCCGACTTTTTCTGTCTTGTTATTTTCTTTCCTCCCTTTTTCTAGTTACATCATCGCCCCTTGCCGTGTCTGTCCTCATGGATTCCGAATGGGAACTCATGTGCCGGGAATGTAGGGACCGTTTGACGGCTACACTGCAACCGATCGTTGACTTCTGTCGTAAAAACAGCAACTCAACTACCACGTCAACCATGCGGCACGGCATATTGGTGACGGTGCGTGTAATAAAAGACAAACTTTTTAAGCCGGCCAGAATTGCCCATTTATTTTACATTGACTTTAGATATATTAAATATATATCAAAGAAATCAAAGAAATATTACGAAATATATAAATATATATCTGTATGTCTAATTGTAATTGCTTTCTTGTATTTAGAGTGGAGGAACACGCGTACCGCTAGAACGGAACGCCGTTCGTTTCATCCACAACTTCAGCACCGGGTTGCGTGGCGCTCGGATGACCGAACACTTCCTCCAGGCCGGTCATCCGGTCGTCTTCCTTCACAGTCGTGACTCCAAAAAGCCCTGGACTTGGCAGATTAATCTGGAAGACCCGGCGGAAGAGGACGGATGGACGATCGGTGTATGTCCTTCAAGTGCGGACGTGATTGATTGATTGAATTGTCCCGCCTAATATTCTACCATTCCTTCATGGAGCGCCTCATTGATTGTTTGATTGAACTGTTCCGCCAAAAGTTCCATCCTACCATCCTTTCCTTGGGGCGCTCGATGGATTGGTCGATTGAATATGGAGTATTGTGTTTTACAATTCTTTTTTTGTAGTGCCCTTTCATATGAAAATTTGGACATGTTTTTAATGTTTTTTAAATGCCACATTTTTAGTGGCTATAATTTTAATTCTAATCAAATACAACAGAATAGGCCAAAATAGTTTTATATATTAATCGACTAATATTATGACATTGTAAATGGATTATCATGTAACTAAAATGTTTAGACATGTGCTAAAATGTATGTAAATGTGCAGTTAAATATGATTTTAATTTTAAAATATTTTGGTAATTATGAATATTTAAATGTAAAATTGATCCTTATAAAAACAACAAAATTTAATTTAATGTTTATCTATTCCACATCTTTAACATAAATAAACGCGCTGGACATGCTAATAAATACCGTATAATATTTAATAATACACATTTAAATGAGAAAGGTATATCAAGCATGGGGCTTTGCACTTTTTTCGTGAACGCGTCTGCATAAGTTTTAGGTGCTTGTACTAAGACGAACGATGTTTTGCTGTATTGCATCGCAGAACAGAACAGCAATGGAAAACTTACGCCGCTATCGAGAGCAGATCTTCGCGGTGGAATATGATACTTTGGCGGAGTACGCTTTCTACCTGCGACGGGTCGCGGAAATCTTTCAATCCACGTTCCGGCAGCGCAGCATCATCTGCCTGGCCGCAGCGGTCTCGGATTTCTACATCCCTGCGGATCGGCTGGTTCGTGTGTGAACATAAGAGTTAACTATATGCCTACGTAAACAACACAGAAATTAGCATGCTCAGAATGAAGACGTTTATCCTGGACGTTTCAGGCGGAACATAAAATTCAGTCGGCAAACGGAGCATTGGATCTTCACCTGGAACCAGTTCCGAAACTCCTCGAGTGTGTCAAGGCCTTCTGGGCTCCGGATGCTTTCGTCGTTGGCTTCAAGGTGAGAAAATGGTGTTTGTTTTACGGGTAAGGCGTAGCACAGGCAGACAGACAGGCAGGCAGACAGGCTGACAGACAGGCAAGCAGACACAGATAGACAGACAGACAGACAGACAGACAGACAGACAGACAGACAGACAGACAGACAAACTAAAGGCGCAATTTGGTTTGTGTTGCTTTTTTTGTTAGTTGGAGACGAACCTCGATATCCTCCGTGCCAAATCCCAAAGCTCCCTCACAAAAAATCATCTCAATTTGGTGGTGGCCAACGAACTCTCCACCCGCTACAAGCGTGTCTACCTGCTCAACCCGATCGGAAAATGGGATACCCTGGAGATCCAGGACGAAACTACTGATTCCGTTGAAGGATTGCTAGTGGACGAAATCATAAAGCGAACATCCTCACCGTCATAATACTCGTTATATTTGTACAAATGCACCAAACCTTTTTTTAAATAGACTTCATTATCCCAACGAAAGAAACATCAAACACCTTCTGACAATAGTGAAACCGAACGTTCGATCCCAACTGAGAAAATTAAAAGACCAATCCCTTACACACGGCCAGACCAAGCAGAAACACCCCAGAACTAATATGAAGTAAAATGTGAAACACAGACGAACGTCGAATCGCCAGAGCAGCTGTGTGTCAACGCAAAACTGAACAGGCTAAAAGTGGGAACTGAAAGAATAAGGGGAACACTACCCCGATAACGGCTGATCCAGGTCGTCCTCGTCGTCTGTCTCGTCCTTTTCCTCCACGATAAAGGCCTCGGCTTTCCCGAGCTTGAGAGAGTCCAGGGTGCTGTGACTAGCCGGGGAGCAACCGATCGCCTTGCGGGGATAGCTGGTGAAGACTTCAAAGTGCTCCGGGGTGGTCGGCTGACCGAATATAAAGTTGTAGATGTCCTAGAATGATGGGACACAAGCGGTGGAATTGAATTTCAGGCATAACAAGAGGTAAATGGAAATTTAGTTCCGGTTGCCTATTATTGGTTCCTATTATTGGCTGTCTGTTTGTCTGTCTGTCTGTCTGTCTGTTTGTCTGTGTCTCAGTCTGCTTGCCTGTGTCCATCTGCCTCAGTGTCTATCTGTCTGTCTGTCTCTTTCAAACCCTATCTTGTCATGCATCATTCCTTCGTAAAAAATGAAGAAGGAAGACCCCGAAAACGGGTACGTACAGCGATTTTGTCTGACTTGGAGAATCGGCGCTCCAACCGATCGCCGGCCGGCAGTTTGAAGCTGAGCCGGCAAGACTCCGCGTCGCCATCTTTCGGCTCCTCCGGCACCAATCCCGCCGCATGTTGCTTCCGTTTAATCAAACTCTATAGACAACCAAAAAAGTTGCATGCCAAAATATGGAAAAACCCTCGGCTTCCAGCTTGGTCATAAAGCAGGCGAACCCAACCGGACGCACCTCTTCCTTCTCATGTTCCTCCCGCGCCTTCCTCTCCGCGGTCTCAATCATAAGGCGTTCCTCCTCTTCTTTCCTCAATTTATCATCCCGCTTTTTCTTCTCCTTGTCTTGGTCGGCTTTCAGGGACTTGAGGTAGGCTTCATCCTGTTCCTTCCGCAGTGACTGGTTCAGATCAAGCGTTTGCCTGAAAGTGAAAAAATCAGTAACTTTTGTTAATGAATCAATTAGCTAACGCTCGCTAATAAAATTCCGCCTCCTCACCTCTCTTGCCGAGCGGAAGACAGATGCCGATCATTGCTGGCAAACAGCTGATTTAACCGGTCAATGAGCTCCTCCACCGAGTGATAGCCTTGAAGGCGTCCTACTAGGGTCATTTGGCTGTTTTTGTTAATGCACAGTCCGATGGAGGGATACCGACTGACTTGGAGCGCCTGTGCGACTGTGGAACGATAAAAACCCAATTGGTTTAGAACAGTGAATAAAACTCAACAAGGCGCCCGCGAAAGATAAACGGCGTACCTTTGTGTCCTTCAGCATATTTCGTTGAGCAAGCCCAGAAAACGGCCCGGGAATTTATCAGGGAGACCACTTCAGGATGGACGAGCGTGTCTCTGTAGATCAGAGCCATGGACATAGGAATAACCCACAGACAGAGTAGCTGTTCCAACACTAGTAACGGTCTGCTCAGTTCCTCGTTTATCTGTCTGTCTGTCTGCCTGTCTGTCTGTTTATCTGTCTGCCAACCTGTCTGTCTGGCTATCGGTTGGTCTGCCTGTCAGTCTGCCTGCCTGCCTGTCAGTCTGCCTGGCAATCTGTCTATCTATCCACCTGGCCAACAGTATACAAGCATATATGCCTGCCTTTCTGCTTACTAGTACCTGACTATGTATGACTGCCTGTCGGCGTATCTATCTGTCTAAACATCCGTTTGTCAATGTGAGTTTTTCGATCGGTTGTCTGTCAGTCTGCCTATCGTTCAGGGCGACTTACGCGCAGAATCGATCGGAATCGCTATGGTTCTCCTGGTGCAAATACAACAGCAGGAACCGCAGCTCCCGTTTGGCGTCCCCGTAAGCCTACAACCAGTATGTCCGAGTGAAACAGAAGATCACTCAAAACTAATTAATGGAATTATTGGAGCAACAGGACAGACCTCCTTGTATCCGCCACGGTAGAAAGTAGGATGGACAGCGCCGTACTTCCCCTCAAAGTCCGCGATGAAGCTCTGCACGTCTTGTGTCGGAGTATTCGCAGCTGGAAAGAGCAACAAAAAGCCTGCGATTAGTCAGGTCTGGAGGTTGAGCCGGCAAGTGGATTGGTTGCATGACAGGAACAAAAACTTACGGAAGGTAGGGCCGGACACGAAAGACCCTGCAAAAAATCGGAACTCATAAAAATGTAGAGACGGAACTAATTAGTGGCGAAGGGAGGACACGAAACATCCATCGTAGAGATAAGCTTGCTCACAGACAAAGTTGAAGACATCGAAGACGGATGTGAAGACAAAACGGAATGGGAAAGAGATGACCGCCTTGATCCAGTCAAAGAGGCCCCACTGCACCACTGCCGTCGGCGCCGCTCCTCCGGCATAAACTCTGGAAGAACAAGGGAATCTTCTTTCTAAGTTTGTGCGACAGAAAAGACCGACACCGGTACACAGGCAAACCCGCACACCAACGGGCTGGTGCACCGATCGAAGTAGCCACGAATAGGAATAAAGGCAGGCAAACAAGTTAAGGACCAGACATGTAGACATGTAGACAGGCAGGCAACCAGGCAGCCATACCAATAATGGGAAGACAACCGTCAGAGCAGTCAAACAGACTCAGAAAAGGAACAAGCGCACAGACAGGCAGAAAGATAGAATGCCACAAAAGCAGACAAGCATGCAAATAGCAAAACAGGCAAACCAAGACAGGTAAACAAACAGACGAAGAGACAGGCAGTCCGTCAATCAGAGAGGCAAACAAGTTAACAAGAAGGCAGATAGACAGGCACGTAGGTAAGAAGAGACACAGGACAGACAAATAACCAGGCAGACAGCCAGACAGCCAGATAGCCAGACAGGCAGACAGACAGACAGGCAGACATGTACACTAAGATGGCAAAGAAACAAAAAGTACCACATTCACAGAGTGTTGCTCCGGTATAAAGGATTAGTCATCTTACACATGACTGGAAGGAGAAATGGTCGGTTGCGGAATTCTTTCCACCGCAACGGGTCGTCTCCGTACTGGGAACTCATCCCGATACTCGACATCGTGAACATCACGCTCAGGCGAGGGATCCCGAGGCTCGTTAAATACGTCCTGGAAGGCTCTCTGCAAGTGAAACACAAAGAAATCTGTCACTACCCATGACGTCCGAAATTCCATCATAACTATTCGCGACCGCGAGTATCGCCGTTTGATTGATTGATTAATTAACTAAAGGAAAAACTCCTAATTTTCCCCAATTATTTTACAGATTTCTGTAGTTAATTCCGCTTTCCGAAGAAAACTTGCAGATAAAATCAAATAATCCATGAACAATGCCCGCAGACTGATCGAACACCTAATCTAGTGTTGTTTAGATTACTGTAAATAGTGATTTGAAATAAGAGAAAAGAGATTATCTTTTTAAATTATTTGATAATATTTAATTTAAAATCAGACGCATAGGCGCTTTTTAATTTAAATTATAAACTGCACAAGCTTTTTAAATCAACGGTGAATTTAATTACATATATATATATATTTAAATATAACTTTAACTGCCGGAAACCAACGTTTGTGTTTTGATCTATGTGATCTTTAATTTAACATAAAACCCGACTTCTTGGTCACGTGCTGATTTCTAACTAACTTAAAATTCAAAATCTTGATTTGAAAAACACTAACCTAATCCACTGGTCTACTGAAAAATTAAAATATCAGATGGAATGAGCAGTCTTTCAAATAGAACCAATCGACCAAGCAAGCAATCACTCGCATTGCGTATCGCGGAAATAACAACGCGTCAATCCATCAATCAATCGACCAAGCAAACAATCACTCACATTGCGTATCGTGCAAATAACAACGCGTCAATCCATCAATCAATCGACTACCGGGCTGAACCGGAACTGTACACAAGTCTCTATTTGCTGAACAGATAATGTTTCAATACATCCATCCACAAAAATGGTCTCCCGTGTGAAAATGCCCCAACTTCCCCTTACACTGGTGTCCCATCCGTTGCGCTCCAACAGCTGACGACAGTCCTCGAAGTCGTCTAATCCGCTCATACTCTACAGACGGGAAGAAAGAAAAAAAGAACAAAATCACTCACAAAAAACAATTCGCACAATTAAGCTCATATATATATATATATATATCGGTAAATGCAAAATCAATACACGTAAACAACCTGACCAACCTGAAAATTAATGACTTGATCCGTCTGCTGCTCGGTGAGAGGACGCTGCGGAGTAGAAGCGTCCATTCTTATTCTTATTTACACTGCCCGAAATTCCCTTCTTCCCCTCGCGTCACGCGTGGGATTTCGCCTCCGCCAAGTGCGGTCCACGTCGCCTGTGACCAATGAAACAACAATAATGGGCCAAGTAAAATATCATCGTGGTGAACACAGGGATCAAGTCATCAGACTTGAACTGAAATAGTCCTCATTCATTTTGCTGGGGAAAAAATGAACATCCTTCATTCTTCGTCCCGTGTTGTGTGGTAACTGGTCTCAGCAAATTCCAACGCGATCTCACCTGATTAAAAAGGGGTAAAATAGTTGGCGGAAAAATGGAGGAAAAATCGACGCTAAGAAAGTAAAAATGGAACGAGATATTGTAACTTAAAATCGAAAGGCATGACAATACGTATGAGATGGATCATATGGAAAATGGATGAGCTCATTTGAACGTTCCATCTGGCTAGGCGGAGATTTATTTGCCCCTCATGCACCCCCCGTCGAAACTAGCGACAACAGACGTCTGATGATTTGTTGGACAGTTTTGCTCTGATTATACGAATCTTTTCCACTGGTCATAGATGATAAAATATTGTAATAATAATATATTATTATATTAAATTATATATTATATATATATCAGTATACTAAAATCTGCGGAATCTGCTTGCCTCAGAAGGTATTAACACCCAGGAGATAATCTAAAGGACGAGAATGATCTTGTTCCATGTCGATTGACCCTCCTAGAGACATATCCCTGGCTGGTATATTTTGAAAAACTCATCCAAAACTTGAAAAATATTTAAAATGAAATTACACGCTGCACAGAAAGAGTATGGTAAAGCCTCGATTGTTCTCTACAGGGGTTGTCGTTCAAATTGATTCAACTTTAAAACGTTATAACTTTAACTGTGCGCAACCGATTTGATCCCTGTTTGTTTTGCACGATTGAAAATTTCACGCAAAAAAACGAGAACATTCAACCGTTGTAACAAAAATTTGAAATGTATCCTCCAATCTCAAGTGACCTAAAGGGTCGCATTTTGGCACTTGGCGTTCTGAATTGGTCGTCTCGGCTCATTTTGAAAAGCTAAATCGTCAAAGCTTTGATTTTTCTCAAGCGATTTTCTCAGAGGCAACTATTCAGCGATTGGCGGACGGTCATTTGGAGAAGAAGCTGAAGAAGGTCAAGATACACTATCTCACTGCTGCCGCCATTTTGCAACGCAGTCTACGGGCCCTACCCTTCTACGACTTGATAAAGGATGGCTAGTTTACGCAGCTATTTTCAATGGGCGAAGCCATGCTCCCATCCGATTACTTGATACGGATACTTCAAATCCCATCTGGCAAAGCGGAATTACACGTGCATGGCGGGCATGTTGAAGGCTGCAAACGAGGACCGGGATGCATTTCCTAAAGAAATGTTCCGCAATGCCCTCAGATCTTGGCCCGAGCGAGTTCTCGCGATTCACAAGGCCAAAGACATCATGCTCCCAATTAATAGTCTGAAGTAATTTGTAATTTTTTAGGCAAATTTTTAAAGTTGAGTCAATGTGAACGACGATCCCTGTATTTTCGCAGACGCATTTTGTTTGTGCGAACGTAATGGTGGTATATTGGTTTACATAGACCACAAAGGAGAAGAAATACATTCCGTTATGATAAAAAAAACACAGAAAAACAAGCCGACAGACAAACTAACAAAACAGACATACAAGCAAATAAACAAACCGATCTTGACCATAACAAAACCTGGCCTTCATACAGAAACAGTATGGTAAGACTGGTTGGATATTAGTTCCGAATCAATGCTCATGAAAAAATACGATAAGCTAGGTTGTTCATCGTCCCAGTAAAACTTGCGCATACAAACTCTTACTGCCCCATGAAGTCTGATCGATTGTACTTTGTTTTCCAATTGGCACGCACAATAGCAGCAAGCTCAACGTTATCTGAAATCTTTCTTTGCAGCCACGGCAAACACGTTAAACGAAATGCTCTCCGGATGGCCTAGCCCGGCGAATAGCCAGTTCTCGTTGTCTTTATTTATATTTTCCGTCATCCTGAACCAGTCTGCGGATGGCGTTTGTCACCAACTTCGAGTCGCAGGCAAACCTGTTTTCGACAATGACAAGGCACGGATAACGGATATGGATATCTGACGGAACACTTTATGGGATTAAGAGTATATAGAGGGGTCGCCTCACCGGCTTAGATGGAGTTGCAGGAATCACTTCGTTTGTTCTTTGTGGTCCGTCTTCCTCCTCAATTAGTTTGTGAGTCACTTCAAACGTGCAACATTTATCGCAGTGCTTGCTTTGTAAAATTGGCGTTATACAAGTAATTGCAAGTTGTTATTCCCATTGCTCCTTCTGTTCATTGTCATTATGAAGTGGTGCGCAGCTTTCCCTTTTGCTGGTTGGCAATATTATTTCATACAATTTATACCCAATACATTTACAATACTGTGCATATTTCTTGTATCCAATTTTATGCTTTTTAGAGTTTTAAAATGAACTTTACAAGTTTGGGGCTTCGTAAAACGGGTATAACTCCACAAACTAAAAACTGCGCTTCACAAACTGCACTTTGCAACTTTTAACCGTGCCCTTTTGCTGGCACAAAAAAATTTTGCGCCCCCACTTTGATCGACCCTGACGCACATCACTGTGAATGTGCAATTTTACTGTGTGTACCCTGTACACTATTTGAATTGAAGTGCACGGGGCACAGTGAACAACACCTCTACTGTATTTCTTATCAGTCCTGTTCGTATCCCAAGTTTGCTATACGGTATTCAGTAAAACAAATGGCTCACAATGGTAAACAAACGCCTCCTACTTACTCGCTGGACCATCCGCCATGCCGTCATCCTGGTGGTCTCCCTAATCTCTTGCATGTTCATCTACATTCTCTACTCCCTCTCGTCGTCCCACGACGAATTGGCCATCATGCGTGTCAGGCCCGACGGATATGTCCATCCCTTCGATCTCCTCCCGTCCTCTCCGGACTGGCGCGGCGTCGATCCCAAATTTCTCACACAGTACCGCACAGCCTACCAAAGGAACTCCTTCACCTGCCTCACTTCTGGGGAGGAAGTCCCGGCGAATCATATCAACGACGAGTACTGTGATTGTCGCGATGGCACCGACGAGCCCTCCACGTCCGCGTGCAGCTTCTTGGTCAAGCAGAAATGGTTCTACTGCACGGCAGTGGTGAAGCGATATGGTGGGAGAATTCCCGCGGCGTGGGTCGACGACGGCATTTGTGACTGCTGTGATGGGAGCGATGAGCGCGGCGGGGATGATGCGGTGAGGAGGAAGTGCCGTAGAACAACGTGCCTGGACCATTGATTGATTGATTGATTTGAATTCCGTCATTCCCTGAGATGCTCCTCGCCTCGGTGACTTCTTTGTGAGTTTGGCAACCGAAACTGGTTTTTATTTACAGAATAATTGTTACGGTTTACAGGTGTGGAGGGGTCGGTTGTGTGAATTTGTTGCGTTGAATCACTGAAAGAGCGCGTGAACAACTAGGACTAAAACTGTGGGCGGTCCGAATTAAAGCCATAATTGAACCACAAACCTAAATAAAGCATGAGGAGCGATCCGAGTTCGAACCTAAATAGAATGTCCATGGTGGAAACGATTGGTTTACATGCAAATGAACAAATCGACTTAGTGGTCGAATGAGGAATTCAATTGCACCATCAGCCACGGCAAGGCAACACTTCAATCAATTAATAGACGCATGAAGTAAAACAATTCCAGCTGATCGGGTCAGCAGATTCTGGTCTTGTTAATTTTCCGTCTCCATTCCTTCTCTGGTGGGATATGTATTGCACTCCCGTAAAACAAGATGAAAAATTCACTTCCCATCAAGTAAACAGCGGTTTTCTTCGTTTTCAATCGAAGAAACTTGAAAAAACTACTGCCAGTCGAATCTACCAATCCAGCGACCTAGTGAAGGTTGAAGAAAACCACAACAAATGAGAAAAAGTCGGTCTATCAATCAGCCAATCAAGCAAACATACAAAGCTTGTGTCATATCTTTTCCGATATCCAAATGGCTCCCTTACATCCGGTCTGGATAACCGCCTTCAGCGCTTTATACGCTGGAGCGAGCTCCGCTTCATACTCAATCCCCGTTTCTAAATGCTCCAGCTCTTCATCTCTGAATTGTTTGATGGTATGCAGGAGCTCTTTAAATTCCGGCTCACCCGGATGCTGCTCCATGATTTCGCGAATCTGGTTGTTGTAGTGCTGCCCGATGGTCTCCTCCACCGCCACCGTGCATGCCATGGCTGCCCGCGAACCGAGCAACGCTGTCGCGGCACCCAAACAGAAGCCTGCCACGTTCCACAGCGGGAGGAGGACGGTCGGACGGGCGCGGTGCTGTCTGATCAGACGCTGAGGAAGGGAAACGTAAAAACTTAGGATGGCCATAATGCTGGACTGGACAAGTCACATTTCGCACGTGCCTTGTTTTCCTTACTTAGGCCCAGCTAAAATGTTTTCCGCTCACACCGATCGCTTTCTGGATAGGAAAATGTTGAAAAGATTTTTATTATTTGAATTTTTTTTATTAGAATTTTAAACCGGCAGTGGCTGTTATCGATCAAGAAAAATGAATCCTCCCATATATTCAAAACTTTAACATCCCACAAAGAAAGACGTTACTGGCAAAATAAACACTTAAATCTGTAACAAATATGGGCCTACTCAAAATACATATGAGGAGAAAATTCAGTTTAATATCGTCCCAATTTGGCGCGGCCAGATAAATGACTGTAAGAGTGTTAATCCAGCATTATGGCCACGCTTGAATACATACCTCGAAGGTGACACGGTGGTGGACCTCCTGGTCACGCATCTCCTGGATGACAGGGCCGACTTTGGAGTTACCGAGGACAGCCAGCTGGCCGGCGTAGATCATGTCGGCGCCCACTTCCCCGGCGTGGTCGACACGGAGAACGCGATCGAGGAGGGCACTTCGGCGAGCGCTCACCACGTGGTCGTGCCTGTGGCGACGGTGAAGGCAGGAATAAGATGCGGTCGGTTTGAATAGATTGCAGATGAAAAAAGGGCGCCATCGAGTCAGGGAAGCCATATTTGGGAAAAAAGTAAGCGATTGAAGATCGAACAGCAAGAAGTTTTAATAAGAAATGACTTTGCCTTGTCGAGTGATAAACAGCACAATCGATCAATCAACCCATTTACCACAGGCCAGGCTAAGTAATCCTTCAATCAATCGTTCCTGGAACAGTCCGAGAGCAACCAAACAATTGGATTCAATTACAACCCATCAATCAATCCTAGATCAAAGAGCTCTACTGGTTTATCCCTCCGTCGCATGTGCCCGAATTCCAGGTGCCCCCCATAATTTTTGAACGAGCAAATAGATTTTGTCGAAATCTATAAACAAAATGATTGCAATATTAGTATGAGGAGATACACGTGTACAAGATTTCGGCAAATTTCAGGTTTGTGGTATTAATTATTCAGTATGCATATTAGTGGCGGATTGAGGTCTGTCCAGAGGGGATGGCAAGCGGCTTAGGCTACAAGTTCCCCTTCCCTTTCCCCTTCTGGTCCTCTCCCACTTTCGTTTTTTTCGATGTTGATCGTTGTTCCCTAAATTGATAAAATGAAGATAAATTTTAAGTTCCTTTCTCACCAAAAAATTGAAACCCTAAATTATCGACCCTGCCTGCACGATTTTTAAACAAAAAAACAAAACGTCCTCATTTTTCTTCACCCCTTGAGTTTTGGTCACATCATTTACATGACTGAGTCCGAACCCCGGGGTTTTATACCTGGAAATTGAGGAATAAATGGGCTTTCCAAATTTTTTAAATTTGTTATTATCATTTATCACTCAAAGAGATATTGGTCAGCGCTCGTAAAACCAAATATAGCCAAAAAGGGGAGGGGGATTTGAAGCCTAAGCCATGGCAAGCCTGCTGGAGGTGTTTTTTTCCACCCCGCCCTCAGCCCGGTGAGGGGCAAGCGTTAACATACAAAAGCCTAAAAATGTTTACCCTCCCCCTAGCTCGGGGGTAAAGTCATCTGGGACGCCGGGAGGGGGGGGGGACAACGGCCCGGTCGGCTCAATGATCAATCCGCCAATGAGGCGTACTATGCATCTTATAGGAAAGCTCCATATCATGGATCTGTTCCTGTTAATTCAAAGTTCCGGCGACACCCGAATTCGTCACCAAGCGACACAAATCAACGACCTGTCAAAGCCCAGACGGCATTCTTCCTCACGGTAGTGCTCACGCAGATCGGCAATCTCCTCAATTCAAAGTGCTGCAAAATGTCGCTCATCCAGAAGGGCCTTTTTAGGTATGAGCATTGACAGCTGAGTTTTTCAGGATTGGAATTGTTCGCTCTTTTAATAAGAAATTCGAACTTTTGAAAATAAATAAATGCATATGTCTTAATTTAATTCCATTTAGTTTCCTTTAAAGGGAATACAATTAATTATCCTCAATAAACACAGACCGGCATACAGGTTTAGAGGGAATATTGGAATAGAATACTGACTTTTTCACATATTTATCGAAGATTTGTCGTTTAATGGCGGAAGCGGAACTTAAAACAGGAACTCCACCAAACGAACGCCTGCTCAAAGATTAAACTACTGAAGAGTCTCTGGGTTAATCAATAAATCAAGAGGAACCGGTTCCAAGCGGTTCGGTCTTCGGCCGGTTCGCTTAAACGGTCCGGTCTGGTTTTGGACCCAGGTCCAGGAGTGAAATTTGTACCCAGATGTGGTATGCTCTTTTTACCGGTAAATGACTCACCCTCGGCCAGGGCAACCAACCGTACCCTCCCTCGATGAAGGTTCTCGGGAGGCGCTTATGCAGTATAGCAATATACTAATCACGAATCACCCCCCCCCCTCTTTCGTGTTGACAGCGAAAGACTTCTTTGTCTGCAGAGAAGTGGTCTCTTTCTGCAGTACACAAACGTTGCATCGGGAATTTCAGAGAACCGGTTCGAAAATTACAGCATAAACATAAACACTTCGTTGCCGCCGGCACAAATCACCATATTACAAATGAGAAGCTGCAATCGACAATACTAATCAAAGGCAGGAATGTTTGCATTATCAATCAGTGTATGGAAGAACATTCTACCGACAGTGCACTCGATAATAACTGTGTTCCTTTGATACCTTCCTCAATTGCCTTCAACAGAAAATGATCACAGCAAAGTTCGTCGTTTTGATGACGCTGGGGATGCTCGTGAGCCAACGGGAGACGTCCGCCAGACTGTCCGGAAATAACGGTGAAAATAACCCCCGTCATGATATAGGGCACTCATCTTCATCTCTAAAAACTTTTGCTTTTTATATTCATATTTGTCATTAAAGCTTTATTGTTTTAGATGCGGCAAATCTGGCCGTTGAAAGTGGGAAATCGACCGACCCCAAACAAAAGAGTTAGTCCGCGTGTTTATTGCTCACCACAAATGTCCGGTCAATGTGGGCATTGAATATGCAGGTTCCAATCAACCGTCGGATTACTACTGCGACGTCCGTGCCGATGCCTGGACCGAAATCATCAGCTGCTGCCCGGTCACCTACAACGTAAGCTGGAACGACATCGGCTCGAAGATCTGCGCGCATGGCGAAGACCGGACGGAGAACGATCAGCCGCCCGCCAACGTCAGGCACAAATTGAGTAAGCTGAAACACTTTGTCGGATATCACATATCGAGATAGTAAAACTAAACTAAACCAAAAAATAAACTAAAACTAAACGAAAACTTTTCTCAACTAACTTCTTGGCTTTAGTTTCTTGAGTTAACTAAAACATAGAACTAAAAGTTTTAGTTATCAACATTTTAATGGGAGAAACTAACAAATATAAAATAATTGACTAATTTCGACTAGGATAAAAGTTTTAGTTACGAGAAGAAACACAACTAAATGTTTTTAGTAACTTATTTTCAGTTAACCGACAAAAGTAATTATTTGACTAATTTTAGTTTGGCTATCATTAATCAATTGCATGCCAATTTTCTTCTTCAAAACATGTACGGATATATAACGCCATACGGGGTTTGTGTGTTAATAATTAATTTCCTGCAGACGAAGTCGTCCTCGCAATCAGGAACTCGACCGAGCTTTGGACCATGGCGCAGTGCTATTACTCCGCACCGAGTGCGTTTCACTGTGACTTCTCAAAGCCGTCCAGTGGCCTTGATGCCTTGAAAGCGCGGTTCGCCAAACCCTAATGCGTTGAATTCGTGTTTTGGTGCGTTCCATCCTGCTGGAATGGGGTTCATTGTCGTACCAGTAAACCATTTCTTCATTGACTGAGTGATACATGTGAACCGAGGGATACACTCATTCTTAGTGAATCCTTAGTTATTCTTTTTCGATCGTCGACTATGTCACGTGTTAAGAAACGTTTTTAGCGACCTTCAATTTGAAATATCAGGCCACATGGCACACAGATGAACGAAAAAGGTCCGTTTCTCCGTCCGCCCATCCGTTCGTCCGTACGTCCGTACATCTGTTCATGTTTTTCGGTTCGTTCGTCCGTCTACTTTTCCGTTCGTTCGCCCGTCTGTCCGTCCGTCCGTCCGCCCGTCCGTCCGTTTTTTCTTCCGATCGTCTATTTGTATGCCTATCCACATGCCCGCTCGCCGGCTTGGCAGTACTGCCGACCTTTGTATCATGCGAAGAAAACTACTATTCTAGTATCTTAATCTGCTAAAAAAAACTTGAGTAGATTTTGGGCCGAAAACCAATCGCCTCCCCCTTTAAACTAATCATGCTCCGGATAGATTCCTCTTACTGGAAAAGATAAAACTATAATACTAGTGCGAATGTCACACTAAATTAGGGATAACATCATATCACAAAATAAGCGATTTGATTTTGATTTTGATTTGATTTGATTTGATTTGATCTTGAAACCATTTGATTTTTGATTTGACGACCAGTTCATTACTACATGGAAACTTGCCTTTTTCTCGAGACGCCTGAAACTATATAGTGCAACGGACTCGCAACGGACTCACAATCCATTTTAATTGTTCATATCAATCTGCAACAAAATCTTGCAAACGTTGGAAGATACATTTTAGGTTTTGAAAATCAGAAGCGGGAGTAGACGGAAGCGTTACAATCTTAGAAACAGACAGATAGATAGGTAGACATCTAGAGACCAACAGATAGACAGACAGACAAACAGACAGACAGACAGACAGACAGACAGACAGACAGACAGACAGACAGATAGAAAGTAATAACTATATTGAAATGTTGCTCTCACTTTACAGATCCATGTGGGTCCACCATATAGGTCCACTTTAATGAAAAAATTTGATGATGTTGTTCGATTGTAAACAACATTTTGAAAGCTTATGTACGCAGGGACGAGGAAAAAATAAATCTTAACGTTTCTTGAAATTCATGTTTTACAATGAAATAAGAGAATTCAAATCTTGTTCTGGTCGAACCACACACAACTCAAAATCGGAATTATACTGTATTTCTGGAGTAATTTATTTTGTATTTAAGAAAAACTTCAACTTGGTCAGACATAATGAATTTTGCTACCTATAAGTATCTGACGCGTCTGCCATCCAACACCTGCAGGGTCATGTATACGGGGTACGGCACCTGTTGAACATGAGCGTATTCCAGTGGGACGCGTAAGATATTCAAGGATGTGTCGTTTGCACCACAGACGAATGCTGAAATCCCCAAAAAGCAAAAGTCACGTTAAAGATTTGCTGACCAACCAATCACGTAACTGTGTCAATTATTGTCAAATTATTGTCACACTTACACTAATGTTGCTCAAGTATACTTAAAAGATGTTCGAGATGGCTCATACAGCCGCTGCTGAATTTATTTAAAACATTTTTATATTATATTTAAATTTACACAAATAGAAATGGTTACTGGGAAACATCGTTTAATTTAAAATCAATAAATTTGATTTAAATATTAGACTATTTTATTTAAATACTTATTTTAAATGCTGGAAAATGTTGTTTTTCTTTTAAATATATTGTATCGGTGGAACTGAATTTACTTAACAGTTCATTTAAATTTCAGCGCGCTACCTAAACGACACTAACGTCCAGCCACAACGCCAGGAGTGATGAAGACGACTGTCGGATCCGACCGGAACTAATATCGCCATCAGGGCAAGCTTTCTTCTTAAATTTCTACCGGCAGTGTCGACAGACAAGGATGGGTCCTCGTCTCGACATAGTCAATGGCCAACTGGCCGGCATATCTCCTCTTAATCCTTTCGTATGCCACTTCGTACGGCGGTTCGCTGATGGAGAGTGAGGCGACACCTTGCGCAGCCACTCGGCCGTAAACTACGATGGACATTTTTGCGGTGGGAGCAGTTACGCCGGTGGAATTGTTTTCTCCGAATTCGGAACGGCACCAGGTGGAAACAGCCAGCAGCACTACCGGGATGATTAGCCGGAACATCAGATACATGGTGAAATGGGATGAAACTGACGAGGATATTTCTCTACGAATGCGAAAGGAATAGCGCAACGTTTACGAGTATAATTAAGGACAGCTGAAATGACAGACAAGGAACAATACAAGAAGTCCTTTGAATGAAGATGTGAGGAACGTATTATATTGTGTACACTGCGTCCATGTAATTCATTCTTTGTTGCAGTGGAATACCATTATTCAAGTCCCCCGGATTAATTGCATTTGCTCCTCGGTTTGACTTCCGGTCGCTGTAAGGATAACATGACAGATTAATATGTCACTGATTGAAATTCATTCCGCAGGTTTGCTTAGGACATTCGTCCTCATCGAGGAAACGTTTTTGGGCTCTACGTTACTTTCAGACTAATAGACAGACAGACAAACAGACAGACAAACGGATAGACAGAGAGACAGAAAGAGAGACAGAGAGACAGAAAGACAAACAGGCAGGCAGGCAAGAAGGCAGACAAACAGACAGACACTGGGACGATACTCGCACGGAAATTATCATTTGAAGCTCGTAGTACTGTAGTTTTCTCACAGTCATTTGAACTCAATGTAATGGATCTTGTCCACCCAAAGTCGCCGCGCCTGTACAGTTGCTAAATCGTAAATACCGCTGATTCCGCAGTTCGATAGGTGATAATATCAGCATGACCGCTCATCGGGGTGTGGCTGTGTACAACCAACCCCCGAAGCTGTAACAACGAGCCGTGCCTCTTGGTTCTGCGTCATAGACGAAATTCGTCGAACAATTCGGCAAGGACGTCACTTGACGTTCGTTATAGACAAGGAGTGTGACAGCATTTTCATCACAAGCCCTGAAGAATGACGAAAGAAAGCAGTTGTTTATCGTGCATGTCAACTCAATTTCTAATCTATTATATTACCCGCGGTATAACAAGCAAAACAAGTAGACGTTTTACGAGTTTATCCTTTTTACGCCATTTAACGACCGACTGATATACAGGGTGATTGACCCTGTAATTAACTCTTACGTACGCTGGACGATTTGTTCAACTTAGCCGAGGGCTCGAACACAGCTGTTATATAGCTAACCAAATGCGGTCTTCAGCTGGTTAAATATTGTGCTGTTCTCTTTTAATTGCATCAACCTGTGAAATCATTTTTTCCGGAGTCGAATTTTGAAGATGCCTTCCCTGCTTCACTTGCTGTTTGTGTTAACTATATCACAGATTATGTCCCCTTTAGCGGTCGCCCAACAAAGCGGATTGTCAAATCTCTTGGATCGCCGTTCCAACCCAGGTTAATTTTGTTTGGGAATAAAGTGGATTTTTTTAAACTATTTAAGTCTGTGTTGTGAGCTTGAGTCGAAATGCGTTTTATACTCTGCTCTTCAGGTAATGGTGGCCCTCAGCAGCGGCAAAATTGCCCCCTCACTTCACCGGACATTGAAGGACCGTATTACAAACCGGGTGCGCCTGTCCAACGCAATTCTATCGCAACCCTGGCGCAGGTCTGCAAAAACAACGGAGCGAACGATCGGCTTATTCTGAATGGAACCATCCGGCAAGCTTCGAAGAAGAACCCGTGTGGAACTCCAGTCGCAGCGGTGTTAGACATCTGGCACGCTAACGCTGATGGTGTATATTCGGATCGTTCTAGGTCGTCGTCGGACTTCGTAAGTTTCATTCTGTCTGTCTGTTTGTATGTCTGTCTGTTTGTCTGTTTGTCTATCTGTCTGTCTGTCTGTCTGTTTGTCTGTCTGTCTGTCTGTCTGTCTGTCTGTCATTCTGTTTCTCATTCTGTCTCTCTGTCTTCCTCGCACCCTGGGGTCCTGCAGGTTAATGATCTGTCCAACTGCGATTTTCAGACTTGCCGAATGCGACTAATGACCGACCCCGACGGGACCTTTGTCTTCTCGTCCATCTTCCCCGGACGCTATGATGACGGCGGTTTCCGCCCGGCCCACATCCACTTTCAGATCACGCCTCAAGACGATCGGATTGACGCAAGGCGGCAGCGCCCCTTCACCACGCAGATGTACTTCGCACAGGGTAAGTGGGACTTTTTTGCCCTTTTTTCCACATCGTTTTCAGTCGAAATTCACAACCACTAGCAAAGGCAATTTAGTGGGAATCTGCTTCTGTATCAATCAAACCTTTCTTGGCAGTATCCCATCTAGAATACGAGGTAAAGGCTATTAACCAGGCCGTTTTAGAAATCGTAATTTAACCAGGCCGGTTTTTTTCAACGTTGATTTCCTGGCGCTGCAGTGCTGCCATGCCATAGCAGATGGCTTGAAAACATTTATAAAAATTCTCTGACCAATGTTAGTTCGTTCCTAAGCTTCACGGTTCGAATTCGGGTACAAAAAAGGAAGGGAAGAATCTCAATGGAGAAGTGTGCAAGCAGTCCGGTAGAGGCGCCACTTCGGTTCCTTATGCGTCGTCGTTTCCTTAAAAATGACTTATGCGCCACCTGCTGGCCTGCCGGCCTGGTTAAATTACAATTTCTAAAAGGGCCTGGTTAATAGCCTTTACTTCGTACCATTTAAAATTGATTGGCATCAGCCACTTATTTTTCGGAACTCAAGGGGAGGAGCTATGGTGGGTTTTTTCCGTGAAATTACGTTTGCAATTCCAATCTTCTCTGAGAAATACATATAGCTTCGCCCCCCAATATCCGAGAAATATTTGACCGATATGGAGTGCGAGCTGCTTCAGAAGCATTTCCCATTTTGCATGTGAAAAACTTCTTGCTTAATTTTTCCGTTAAGGCAAAATAATTTTTGCTTACTGTTAGCAGTCTATTAAGCAAAAATGATTTTGGCTTCGTGAAACTATTAAGCAAAAATGATTTTAGTTTAATGTAACAATTTAAAAAAATGTTTTCACATGCAAAAAAATGGGAAATGCTTTTGATTGAGGTAAGTGTCTGTAGGTAGGTAAAAAGGCACACAAGAGTTCCACACCAGGACTCGATTGCGAATGATCCTCTCAATATAATCCTCGTAGTGCATTTCCGTAGTTTGGTTTTTCTTTTAGACCAATTTCTTAATCCTCACGACTCCTGTGGTATCTGTGCGTCGGGGGACCCAACCCTGATCACACATGTCAGTCATCAGTCGGACATCAAGACCTTCGTCGGCACTTGGGATGTTCTTCTCGCAGGAAACAACTGAAAAGCCTTCTTGCGAATGCATTGTGGATTCAATCTTCTGAGAAACGCTGATCTCGTTTTTATTTTTTAATACTCGCATGCGTAGTCTTTACTCTATGCTATACCCATTTTATTTCATGCATGGTTTAGCAAGAAATTGATTTAGCTTCGTGCTTTACCAGATGTTTTTGTAAGATTTTCAAAGAACCAATTTTGATCGGAACATTTGGATTTACCGAACTTACCTTAACGTATTTATTGGCGATGGTGGGATCATTGACATTTGCTTCATTTGCACGGGCAGACTTATTATTTGTTTATTTTTGAGACCAAATAATACCTTGAGGCACTTTGCAAGCGAAAAGTCTTCTGATTTTTAGCGAAATTTCAACGCTGTTTTTTCCCTGATAATTTCTAGTTTTGACGACGTTATTTGTATTAATTATATACATATTCTGCTACATTGTCGTATGGGAGGAATTTCCTGTGAGTGGCCCTGCTTTTTTGATAAATCAAAAAAATAACCACAAGGGCAAGGCTCAACTAAAAAAGTCAGTCTAACTGTTCGTATATTGTCCCGATGGATGGAGTTTTGGCGGCATCAGCCTTTTGATGTGTCTGTGTCTGTGCCAGTATCTGTGTCGGTGTCTGTGCTTGTGTCTGTGTCTGTGTCGATGTTTGTGTTTATGCCGGTATCTGTCTCGGGTGTATGTGTGTGTTTGCCTGTGTCTGTCTCTGGTGGATGTGTATCTTTGCGTGTGTCCGTGTCTGTGTCTGTGTCGGTGTCTGTGTTTGTGTCTGTGTCTGTAACTAGGTCTGTGTCTGCGTTAATTTTTTTTAATTTTTTGACGAAATTATATCTCTCTTTTCCGGAAACCACTGACTATACTGCGACTGTTTGCGTATGAGTGTGTATACAATGTCCAGTCTCGCATTACCGTAGCGGTATTGTCCGTTCACCGCGAACATAAAAATCGCACGTGCGAAAAAAGCCGTCAGTTCTTTTCGTATGCACTAGCACTGGACTTTTCACAATGACATTACGCTTCACATGGCGTTTCCTTTGTTCGCCCCAGCACTAACAAACAATCTTAGGCTGGTAGACAAAATTTAACTCGGTCATATTTTGTCTGCCCCCTCTGCGTGATCCCTTCTAAATATAAGTCTCATTCCAGGTTTTATTTTTTTTGGCGGCAATTCTGCCAAACATTTTTCGCATGTGCCATGCTATCCCTAATTTATATCAGTTTCCTCTGCACATGGTCATCCTCCACGGCCTTCGCACGAGCCGCTGCACAGCCGAATCTGCTGAAGAGTCTTGGATCAACAACAGGTAAAAACAGTGGCAAGACAAACGTTGTAAAAATGTCAATTATAAATAAGTATTCACCTTCCGTCAACTTGAAGTTTAGGGAAAAATATTAAATGCTCGAAAGTATTTTCAGGTAAAACGAAAAACAGTGCCAATTTAATAAAAATATTTATACTCTTGGGAGAAGTATGTTTCAATTTACAATGTGTGTAGACAGCAAACGCCAGCTGCTGCAGACATCTTGCAAGGTTACTTCGAAGGACATTGAAGGACCTTTCTACAAACGCAACGCTCCGATCCAACAGATCACACCAGCATTGGTTCCACAAGTCTGCAAGAACAACGTGGCTAACGACCGTTTGATTTTGAACGGAACCATTCGGCAGATTTCGGACGGCAATCCGTGTGGAAAACCAACACGAGCGGTCTTGGACGTCTGGCAAGCCAATGCCGACGGGGAGTACTCGGACCATTCCGCCCTGTCCACCGATTTTGTAGGTCTGAAGGATGAATGTCTGCCTGTCTGCCTGTCTCCCTATCTCCCTGTCTCCCTGTCTCCCTGTCTCCCTGTCTGTCTGTCTGTCTGTCTGTTTGTCTGTCTGTCTGTCTGTCTGTCTGTCTGTCTGTCTGTCCTGTCTGTCTGTCTCCCTGTCTCCCTGTCTGTCTGTCTGTTTGTCTGTCTGTCTGCTTGTTTGTCTGTCTGCTTGTCTGTCTGTCTTCTGTCTGACTGTCTGTAGATGGTCTAGTGTTAACTGGCCTGACCACTTATCCTTCCATATGCATAGGCTTGCCGTACTCGATTGGTAACGAACCACGATGGAATCTTCACGTTCTCCTCAATCTTCCCCGGACGGTATGATGACGGTGGCTTCCGGCCAGCGCACATCCACTTCCAAATCACTCCGCTCGATCTCAATGACCGCGCAATTGGGAAAACCCTGACCACGCAAATGTATTTTGCACAAGGTATTCCTTCGTTTATTTGTGCCGAACACCTTACACACGTGCACTGTCTAATGCGATTTCGTTGGAAATAATCGTAGTTAGAAGAATTGGAATGCATCACATCCTTTCTTTTCTCCTCCACAGACCACTTCTTAAAGCCCCATGATTCGTGCGCAATGTGTAGCTCGGACGATCCGACCTTGATCACCCACGTCAGTCATCAAACGGACATCAAGACGTTTGTCGGCACGTGGGACGTGTTGCTATCATCAGACGACGCAAACTAGCCGTTTACGCGCGCAGACAAGGGGTCCCACACACTATCGTTGGTCTTGAATTTTTTATTGATTCTGGTCATTTTTGTGTAAGATTAATTTGTTGGGGCGAGTCATCCTGGTCGAGCTATCGTGTGTCTTGGTCATAAGAGTGGCTAGATAAGTTCCAGGCAGAAACATTTATTCCAGGTATACCTAGATAAAAATCTAGGCAAACACCAGACAAACTAACAGACATGTAGATAAACATGTAGACAGACAGGTATGCAGTTAGACAGAAAGACAATTAGGCAGCCAATCGGACCGAAAAACAGAAAAACAGACTGACAGACAGACAGACATACAAACAGACATAAAAACAA
Source organism: Hypsibius dujardini (assembly GCA_001579985.1). NCBI lineage: Eukaryota > Metazoa > Tardigrada > Eutardigrada > Parachela > Hypsibiidae > Hypsibius > Hypsibius dujardini. The sequence continues at coordinate 28,232 of LRSR01008278.1, forward strand.
TCAGCATACAAACAAACAAACAAACGGATAGAAAGACAGCCAGGCGGGTAGACAGACGGACAGACAGACGGACGGAAAGAAAGATAGACAAACAAACAGACAGACAATTAATTATGTGGTCGTTCTCGGCTGTCTTGATTGCATGAATCCCAACAAAAAATTGATGCATATGCGATGATGTGAATACTTACGCTAGTCAACCAGATAACAAGTGGTCACTGGCAGTCCGAATGGCGTCATCTTTCGGGGATCAGGTTACTGAGTGTCGGGATTCGTTTTCCGGGCTGCTCTCGCAGAGAGGACTAGCCAGTCTAAAGCTACAGTTAAACATCATGAGATAGAAATCTACGGAAGACATTAATTAATATTTATTGCGCAGAGAAAGTTGTAGTTCATGCGAGGAACTAGCTCCTTGCAACGGAGGAAGAATTTCAAGTAGACACAGACCCTGAAACAGATGGGGTGTTTGAAATTCATATACAAATATACGAAGACGAATAGCGGAAATATGGCTTATCTATCTATCTTTCTGTCTGCCTCTCTGTCCGTCCGTCTGTCTGTCTGTCTGTCTGTCTGTCTGTCTGTCTGTTTGCCTGCCTTGTCTGTCTTTTTATCCACCTGTAGGTCTGTGTCTACCTGTCTGTCTGTCTACCTGTTTATCTGTTTCTGTTTGTGATAGACTGCGAACAAACTGTTTATTGGCATATAATCCAGCCTGATCATAGTTATATCAAATGGGAGAAGAGGCACGCCCGGAACGAATGGATGTAAACTTAATATATAATATATAAATAAAAAAGAATCTCTTCAAAATATCCTCTTCCAAATCTACATGCAGCTGTAAACAGGTAAAAAGAATATTGTCTGGAAGATACGAGTGCGCCGAGAAAATCAATACAAAAACTAACGAACGAACGACAGAAGTCGAGTCTGTCTGTCTTTCAAAACAAACATGCGCCCAAGAGAGAGAAAACAGCCAGCATCAGGGATAGTTGTGTGGATGAGAACAGGCATCGTCATAATCATCATCACAGGGAAGAAGAGGGTGGGCTTCGCGGAAAAAGTCCGCGTCGTTTTTAGCTGTCTGCTTTGGAGGAGAGCGGCTGCCTTCGTCGGGCAAGATTCTCCAGCACGGAATGAATGTGGAGGCATCGGTCCTTCTGTTAAAGGAGAAAACAAAGCAAAACAATGTGAAGAAACTGATATGAAGTACGGTATTGCGGAAGCCAGACGATGGCAATTCGGTCTGTCTGTCTGTCTGTCTGTCTGTCTGTCTGTCTGTCTTTGTCATCATCACAATGATCAACAAAGAGAAGTTGGTTTCATCGGTGAAAACTGATATGAAGTGTCAAGCATTAAGCGCAAGCCGGAAGGTGACAAGTGGGAGACTGTTGCACTTACAATCATATTCGTATCCGATTCCGGCGCATCGGATGGCTTACGTGCTGACAGCGCAGCGTCCATTTTGAGTTTCTTTTTCAGCACCGGCACTTGGTGCGGCTTGAAGGTGCGACGGACGGTGAGGCGTTCCGGGTAGAGCTCGAAATAATACTGGTGCGTGTTGACTGTCACCCTGCATCACAAAGCAACAGACACAACTTCAGCGGCCACCAACCAACTAATTAATCAATGTATCAAGCAAAATGAATTTACTAAAATCGAAACAAATAAGAAAAACTCGCCTTCATTTTTAACGTACTTTCCACGCGGATATGTTTATTTTGTTAAATTCTTCCCACAAGTATTCCGATAGTTCTACTGTATACCAGAAAGTGCGGCTTAAAAAGCTTTCTACCATTACTTAACACAACCTGCATAATCAAATAACAGTATACATATACAAAATTAAATGAATTAAAAGACCTTGCTTATGTATTAATGGAATTTAAATAAAACTAAAATAATATCTCTGCATCCGATTTTAAATAAAATACAGAATAACTCAACCACAATTTGGGATTTTAAATAAAATAAAAAGATAATTGATCTAAATTAAAAAGAATTTGTTTGGCTAATTTAAATAACATTGTAAAGGTGTTCAAACAACAATATTTCCCACAAACCTCTCTTTCGCCTTCATGGTGACAAATTGGTTGGTCGCCTTGTTGACCTTTAAGTCGCAGATGAAGCAATGCTGAAGGGGGTACTCTTTGGGTTTGCCCTTGGCGAAGGTCTGCGAGTCCATCACACAGCAGCGACCCAACACCGCGTCCAACTTGACCGTCTCCAGGTGATGGGACGTCTTGAGCAGTTCCTGCTCGAAAAAGCTCCTCGACGCCTCGTGGAAGGTCTCATGCGGCCGCAGATAGTGCCAGCCAAAGATCCACTTCACCCCGGCGCTGTTCATCCACATTTTGTCCACAAACAAAATGTCCACCGTCAGGGGGTCGTAGAGGAGGCCCGGTAAGGGCGGCTGCCGGTCCTTGGTGAGGTAGACGCAGTCCCCCACGCGAACGTAAAAGTTCTGGCAGTTCGGGACGAGGAGCGTGTTGTAGCAGTCGAGGTTGTCGGGATTGGAGGCGGCCGGGAGGTTTTGGTGGATTTCCCGGGGAAGGGGCCGCGGGGCGCACCGGTCGCAGAGGTAGGAGGCGTTCCTCCCGATGGGAATGTGGCCGACGCATTCGCAGTGCTGCCAGTTCTGTAAGCGGGCAGGGAAAAGGAAAAACGCCTTTTAAGATCATACTGCAGATGATAAAGATGAACAGACAGCTGCTCGACAGGCAGACATCAAAATAAATAGGGTTAGGCCAGTCTGTGATGACTGGCCCAATCCTAATTGGAACAGAACAAAACATTCCATTCCAAAAGAATCCTGTGGAATGGAACGGTACAAGCGGAAGTGGAATGGAATGGTACAAGCGGAGGTGGAATGGAGTGGAATCAGTTTTACGTGAGCTCCAGTTCCAAAGGAACTGGAACTGGATTAGGGTTGTTTAAATCAAGTTTCTGAATTTAATTAAATTAAAATGATTTATTTCAAAGTAAAACATTTGGTTTCGTGTAATTTAAATATCAAATTCCAATTAAAATCACTGTTGATTTAAAACAGTTTTTACAGTTCATAATTTCAATTTGATTTCAAATCAACACGTGCGCAGACGCATGAGTTTAAATTAAATAGCAAATTCGACTGTAAAGTCTCGTCGTATGAGTGTCTGAGTCCGGAAATCTGGATTTACATGGCAGGATTCAGTATAGTACCCGCAATGCCAAATTTTTACGTCACTCAACCGATAAAAGCTGTCAATTGGTGTACCTTGCAGCGATCGCATTCGACCATGGTGCTGTCTTCCATGTAGATGCCGCAGATGCAGCGAATCACTTCCTCCTGAAACGGTGGGGCGCTGTACTTGGCCACGTCCGCCACACTGGGTTCCCACGCGACGGGTTTGAAATACTCGGCGGGGAAGCCCTGGCTGGCAGGGAAAAGCGCCTTCACCGTGGTGGAGCACAGTGCGGGAAGACTTGTGATTAAAATCTGCGGAACGATTTTCTGCAGAGACAAAAAAGAGAATTACTAACTGTTTTTTCATCCGTTTAATTGTCTGCATAAGTCTCTGCTAGTCATTGGTCTGTCTGTGTATCTGAATGACTGTCTGTCTGTCTGTCTGTCTGCGGGTCTATCTGTCCGTATTCGTGAGAAATCCATACCGGTCGTTTGCCACCGCTTCTTCGTCCCAGAGCCACACCATGCCTCCGATTCCTCCCCAGGAAGATCATGTGCTTCAAGCTGAACTGGGCCTCTCGCCACATCTCCGCCGGGTCACTGGCGGCGGTTTCGGCACTAACCGCCACCCTTTCCTTAATCACCGGCGCAGGAATGACCAGCGATGCGGGCTTGGGACTGGACACGGCTGAAGACGACGGTGAAGCATGTGCCGACAATTCCGCCGTCGAGGAGGACGCCGCCGTCTGCTTCTTCTTCATCAGCAAGCCGTTTAGCTTCTGGCTCTTCTTCACTCCGATCGTACCTAGAGTTATTCAAATAATTAATATCTTAGTATAAAATGAATTCGAAATCGTGAAAACACCAGTACGCTCCCAGTATATTAAATAAAATACTTTTCAATCGTATTAAAAATTCAAGGTTCACACGATTTTACTTTAGTTAAAACCATTTTCAGAGTCATTCCTTCATTTTAATTAATTTTCGTACTGCACATGGAGATGTGCAAAAACACACTTTAAAATTTCATTCGCAATTCATGAATTCAAACCCAAAACAAATTTAAGCAACACAAGTATCCACTCGAAATAATATCGAATAATAAAATGAATTTAATTATCTGCGTAACAATTCTGTGCAATATAATTTTTCATTGTTTTCAAAAGGTATGTATACACATTTCCTTGGAAATATCATGAAACTAATTGAAATAAATTGAAATTAACTGAAACTAATTGAACCTAATTGAAACTAACTAACTGAACCTTCAGTTATCGCAATGTATTTCATGTTACATTACATTTTATCAATTTAATGTCATCAAAATTGAGAATGGTCATGAAAGAAGAATTACCACGACAGGACTTTGTGCCGCAAAAGCACTTTTGCGGTTGTTCGTCGAAGCTCTCAAACTTGTAATCATATGTAATCTCCTGTCCCGCGGGGATGTCTTCGCGGGCGAAGAAGGCCATCCGGTCCTGGCCGTTGACGAGCCACTTTTGCGTCTGGCTGTTGGGCTCGCATGAGTGGTTGATGAAGCGGGCGATACTGCCGCAACGGTAGGCGTCAATCACCTTGTTGTGGTCCAGCTTGAGGAAGTAATGGTGGGCGGCTTCCTTGTAGCCCTTCTCCTTCATCCGGTCGATGAATTTATCCGTGGAGAGGACTTCGCCGATGTATTCGCAAATGAAAGTGCCTGGGAAAAAAAACATCGTTACTTCATCCGGATTCTAAGACCAAGTCAAAATAAATTTAACTATTATTTTTATTTAATATTACTTTTTCATATATTTTTTTTTGTAAAAATTTAAAATAATTATAGTGTATTCGTGTGTTAACAATAAAGTCTAAAAAATCCACTCAAGCTTTCGAGATAAACTCAATGCTGGGCGAGACTTGGACTAATCGAGTCCACAGCCAAATAGTATTTTTTTAAATAAAGTGTTTGGATTTAAATTCAATATTAAAATCAATTAAATCCCCGGTCAAAACTACATTTCATTTAAATCCAAGCCGATTTTTGAGCCATATAAATTGCATTTTAAATGCATATAAGACAACACTACAACCAACTAACCAATCAATCGAATGGGAAGACGCTTTAGTTTCAAAAGAATCTTCCCCGCACCTCTGCGCTCACTCACCCTTCTTAATGTTGGACTTGCAGCGCACCCCTTGGCCCTTTTGCGGCGTCTGGAAGAGCTCCAGGTCCGCGACGCCCTGACCGCGTTGGATGGTCTGGTTGGAGCAGCGAGTGCCGCACGGACAGGTCGCCGGGTCGCACTCCATGTAGCTGTTACGGCTGCCGCAGCTGTCGCCACAGCCGACGGCGTTGGGCTGGTCCGCCGGCGGCGGCCGACACTCGCACAGCATCAGATCCGAGTCGGGGTGCTTCTTCCGCAGCCGCGCCTCCGAGTAGCTGTTGCAGGTCATCTCGTAGTCGCCCGGCTTCACACCACCGGCCGCGCTGTTGCGCCTCTTCGCCGGCGACGGGGAACACGACGCTGCCGAGGATGACGTCGATGGTGCGTCCTTGTCGAGGGGACGCTTTTTCCTCGGACTCGGGGTGTTAGCAGTGGTAATGGTGGGGGATTTTACGCTCGGACTGATGGACATCGACTTCGGTGAGGAGACGCTCAGGGAACTCTGAAAACATGAGTACAGCTTTTGTAATGACAACGAATTTAATTTCTTCTCATTCCATTTTATTTCATTCTCTTTTTTTCATTTCATTTTACTATCTCATTTCTAACGGAATACGGAATATAGCTTAAATAATTGCAGCGAATTAAAAGGGTACAAAAACAATGAATTTTTATTTTTCTCTTTATTTATCACCCAACTTATTTTATCCACAATGTATATATTTTATTTTGTATGTACTCGTACGGTTTTTCTGAAACAGTATGGTGAGCGTGCCGATAACCTACTACAGCTATGTTCGAGAAAGAGAAGGTCATGAGAAGCACTTTAATCCGTTCTTGAAATAGTAAAAGTATTTTAAGCACAAATAATATTAATATATTTAAAGCCTCAAATTTAAACGCTGAAAAGTATGGCTTTTTTGGTTAAAGAGAACATCTTACTAATCAGCAAAACTAGAGCAATCCATCAAGCAATCAAGCAAGTGCGAAACAGTAGTGTGATAAGTTGCGAAACATACGGCAATCAATCAATCGAGCAATAACTTTAACGCCTCACCNTAACGCCTCACCTGCGGCGAATTTGTGTAGGCCTTGCCCGTGGCCTGGTTAAACTTCAACGAAATCTTGAGCGTCGGTATTTTCGGCGAGACTCCGGATGTGCTTGCAGAAGTCGCAGAATCCTTTGCTTTGGAGCCAGTCGCGGAAGTGGCAGCAGCGGGAGAAGTAACGGCTGGCGTTCTCGACGAAGACGTCGCTCCATTCTTTTCCCTTCCTACAACAAAACCCCCGAAATTAATATTAGCGCACGCACACAACACGTTGCAGTCAAAAAAATAATAATCAACAAAAATGAGATAACTGGACCTGTATTGATTCTAAGGGGATCAAACAGTGCACGATACGGCAGCAGGACGTTACGGAATTGCCATTCGATGGAAGGGATATTTTTAGACATGATAGTAAATTAAAATAATTCCCGCTCTCCAAATCCTCGCCGATGAGGACGCCAAGGAAGTTAAGGTGATGAGAAAAGTTTCACAACGCCCGAGGAGGTAAGTCTTTAGTGACGGTTGAGGTCGGCGGCCGAATAGAAACAAGCACACAAACAGCGAAATGCTTGGGTAACCGAGTCAAGCCATTAAACTCGTTCGACACATTGCATTTATGCACTGACTGAGTCACATGGCTTGACGCGGTGAGACAAGCATATTGGCCGTGCGTGTAGACCAAAGACCGACCGGAAGGACACACCCGTCTGCACCACTACAGCGTAGGCGCGCCGCCTACTGTAATGCAAATGCAGACTCAGCGAGCGTGCGTTATTTCTAATTTTGTGCCACACGACAACGCAAACTAAAATTAATAAGGCAGGCCGTGTAGGGCAAAAAAAAAGGTAAACAGATCTTGCTTTGAAACTTTTTCCTTTGAAGCTTTCCATAGCAGCATTTTATTGATTTCATCTCTGTTGCGACCCCATGTTTTAACACCATGCATCCCATTATCAGCAAATGTTCGGTTAGTCGCGCTTTTTTCACAATAAAATTGATGAACATAAACAGTTAGGTCATTTTGCAGGCACTTGCGCGTCTTCCGGCACATCAAAGCATCGCCTCGCTCAGCAAGCTCTCCGAGGTCGCGCCCCAATTCACCGTGAGCCCTTGTCCGAAGCCCAAATTTGACCCGTCTTGTAGGTAGCTTATGGATTTATTCACAGATTTCTTGTCATCGAACGTCCAGTGCGGACAACGGGAAGGGCAGAATCACGTCTCGGGAAGAGGCACGCACATGGAACTCTTTGACGGCGTCGCATTCTTTTTCAAAGGTCTGTTCCACTTGCTTTGCCCGAAGCCGTATTCCTGTTAGTTATTTCATCTATTTATGGGGTTGTTTGCAGATTTCCTGCTGGGAAATATCCAGAACGGGCAATGACGGCAGCGGAAAAGCTTCTCGGGACGTCGGATGTACAGGGAACTTTGTCACTGCGCCGTATTCTTCCGCAACGGTATGTTGTATTTTCTGCGCAAAAATTGCGCCGAACATTTGCTTCCTCTTTGTTTATCCCATTGCTACCGGACCGACGGACAGGTGTTTCGCCAGTTGGCTTCAACCCCCTTCAGTGGATCTGCTGGAATACCGCATCGGGAAGGAATGTCGATGACGTCTACAGGGAAATTACCAACTGCGCCGTATTCTTCCTCGCGTTTCCAGCTCGACTTTCAGCAGTTATGCTCCATCACACTGAGTCCCCTGCCCTCCGGCCAGTTCCCCTTCATCATGCCGTCGAGGTTACCGATCAGCTCACCTGGCATCAGGCGACCTGGACTTGGCGATAATGTGATGAATAAGTTGCCGTCAATATGGAACACGGAAAAGTGCGACCCTGTACCGGATGCCTACCGGGAAATTGACGCGCCGACGGCGGAGCACCTTAAAATCGAGAAGCACGCAGCACGTTTGGTTAGGATCCGACATAGAAAGATGAAGAAGCACCAGTATAAGAAGCTCCAGAAGCGGATGGGAAGACGTTTTGCAAAGTGAGCTAGTTATGATTGATTGAGTGATGGATTTGCTACTGGCAGAAGCAGACTAAAGAACATGTGCGTGTACTTTTCTCAACAGGGACAAGTTGAAACGATTCAATCGAGCGCTGAAGCTCTTCTACGCCGCCCAGAACCTTATTGTCACGAAAGCCAAAGCATTCGACCCGGAGGAATATGTGCGCAACTACCTCGCCACGGCGAAAGGCTGCGAGGAAGCGCGAGAGGAGGAGTTACTCCGGAGAAGAGGCCCATCCAAGCGAAGCATCGAAAGGAAATTCTACCAGCCTTTCCCAAAGTCAAATCGGTATCGTTGAAGCAACGCTTACTTTTAATTCGGCGTTTTGCGTGTACACACCTTATGAATTTCTACAATTACTATCCTTTTGACCTTGTTTTGCTGCTGTGACGCAGTATGTGTTAGCTTTTTGGGAAAATGCCAATTGCTGAACGGTAATAAAAATTACTCTCGGAAGTCGTGTAATAATCTGTCTGAAAATTAATGGGCCTTTTATCTGTATGTTGGTCGAAGGCAAAGCAAGACCATTAAGTATTTCATTTTATAATATATTTTAAATACTCAAGAACCTTTTTTCTATCTTGAATCAATTCTAATTTAAGTTAAGTACTTTATATGTTTCGAACAAAGCAATAATTTGATTCTGAAAAAAAAATTGTATTTTAATTGTCTACTTGTTTGCCAAATCTAATGATGCCTCTCTCTGGGTTTGTATGCCTGTTCGTCTGCATGTCTCCCTGGTTCCTGTCTGCCAAACTATCCATCGATTTCTCTGCCTGGCTATCTGTTTGTCTGCCTGTCTGTCTGTCTGTCTGTCTGTCTGTCTGTCTGCTTGTTTGTCTGCCTGTCTGTCTTCCTATTAGTCTGTGTCTGTCTATTTGGCTCTATGTTGTCTGTCTGCCTGTCTTTCTCTATGTGTATCTGTTTCCATGTGTGTGTGTGTGTCTGCGTCTGCCTGTCTGTAATTGTTTATTTGTGTGTTCTCCGTCCGTTCAATTTTTCGCCAAGATCGTCTACACCCAATCTTCGTACTACCGTCTGCTTTTCATACCAAGCCGACGTAGCCTTTTCTACCTTTCTGTGGACCGGCCACCAACCCACAGACCCAGACAATCATTACCCAAAACCCTCATCGTTTTCAGTCACACTTACCCTCTTTTCCACCGGTTGCTTTACTCGTCTCGCTGAAGTGCTGCTGCTGCGTCTCCTTGCCCATCTTTGGCGACTTCGGTGACGGCACACAGGGATAAAGGCGCTTCTTAAAGGGCAAGGCGACCCGGGCATTGGCGGCGATCTCCACCACCGGATCCGCACCACGGGATGCGGCCGAATTCGACGGGGCAGACCCAACACCACCACCACCACCACCATTGACGGTGGCAGTCATACCACCAATAACCACAGTCGGCACCGAGCCAACAATCTCCGCCGCGGTCACCGGCAAGGTCCTTTTCCGCTTGGAGATGATCACCGCGCCGGCGAACGTCGCCGTCAGGTTCATAATCTCCTCTTGGAGGCCCAGATCGACCACCTTGATGTTCCGGCGGGCCTTCCGTAGGCGGGCCTTGAGCTCCGTCGGCGGCACCGAGTAACCGGGCATCTTGTCCACCAGGAAATCGGACCGCGGAGAAAGGTTGAGGGCGTCGCGGTCGTCCGGTTTTCCACCCCCACCGCCACCGCCGTCAAAGTCGTCGTCCGCAATTTTGGCCTGAAAAGGCGATGGAAAGTTATTAAATAGGGTTTTTGTCTTTCGTTTTTCATAGCAAGAACGCTAAAGATCATTAGCGGACAGATGACCCCGGGGCGACGTGAGATTTGTCATTTCCAAAATATTGGCTGACTTAAAATAATCTCCAACTAATAAAATAAAATAATGAAAGAAATCCAGATAATTACTCGATTAATGGGCAATGAGTGATCAGTAGTGAGAAATGACCATGAGGAACAGTCCCAATGCCGTGTTCGCACACTTTCCCATCATTGTTTGCCGATAATGTGAGTTCAAAAACTCCAGAATTAATCGAACAAACAAGCTGCAACATGTTTCTTAAAAAATTGTTTTAATTTTTTTAAAATGACAAACGAAAAAGAAACATTGAGGCTACCTTGATTAACATACGTCACGATTTTGCCCTCTTTTTTCTTTCTTACGCGACATTCCTGGCAAATTAACACTTTCATAAAAAAACACATGTCGTATAAAATAACCGGAAAATGTTAGTCAAATATTTTGTTATTAATAACAAAGCGATTAGTGGGAGGGATAACAAAAATACGATAAAAAACAATTTGGTTTTGATAATCAATTAAAAATCAGTTAATACGGATTTTAGTTTAGTTTCATTTTATTAATTAAAATTTTTAGTAATTAAACTTTTAGTCTAGCTTTAGTGAAAATAAATTGACTCATGCAATGATTTTTGTGCTTTTCTCGGTTTCAAATGTTTTTTAGTTAGCTTAAAAACAAAGCAAGGAAAATTAGTCGTGAAAAGTTAAGTTTATTTTTCGATATATTTGTTTAGTTTGGTTTTGTCATCCCTATTAGATTATTAGTAGTCTTAATTAGTTGAAACCCAAATGACTAGTTCAGTGAAGCGTTCAGGTTCAGTAGGATTGAGAACCGAAACAATAAACCTCGATCAGAACTAAACAAGTTAGTAACTTAAAGTGCAAATTGTGAGGCGACAGTTTTGCCAAGCCAATACCTGCAAACTGGAGAGTAGCTCGTCGAAATTCACGTCGTTCGCCGAGGCCGCCGCCGTCGCGATAGTGGTGGTCGCCAACGCCGCGGACGGCGGTGGTGTGAAGGCCGGCGGAAGGGGCGCCGGTAGAAACGGCACGGCCGACGGCACCACCGCGACCACTTCCGCGTCGCCCTTCCGTTTCTTCCCCGATTTGGACTTCACCGCAGCGACCACCGGCGGTGCCACGGAGGAAGTGATTCCCCCACCGATCCGAGGGGAGTCACTTTTTGCTGGTGCGGGTGAAATCCGGCGTTTGGTCGATGGCGACGCCCGCGACTCGGGGAGACCGTTCAACGGTGTCCCGGTCGGCGTCGTCGTCGCTGCCGGGTAAAGCATTTGTATCACACTGCCGGGCGTAATTGGCGAGACGAAGCCCGGATGCGACGGCTGTTGAAGAAACATTGCGGGAAACGGCTGCGGCGGCTGCTGAGGAAGACCTCTTGGAGGTATGGCAGCCACCGTCGAGCTCTTCCCTGCCTCCCATGTCACCGGTTGTGGCGGCTTACTCCGGATCGCGACCGGTCCCTTCTTCGACCGCTGCTGCTGACTGGACGTGCTGCTGTCTCGCGAGACCGGCACGACGGTCGGCGGTTTTTGGTTAGCCGGTCGGATCGGCGGCGCCCCGCCGAGAATCTCCGTGATGCGATTGGCGAGAAATGCATCAGATGTGATTGATTGGTTGATTGATTGAGCAGCTGCTGCTGCCTTCGTCCCGTTTGATGAGGGCTGCTGTTCTTGCACTAAGTGCTGCCCCGGTTGCGATGACGGATGGGATTTTCCGTTAACAAGGCCGCCGGTGAAGGCGTTGATGGGCGGTTGGTGGTGTTGCGGGAAGATATTCGGCGGGAATATCGTGAAGGGCTGGGCCGGACCGAAAAAGAGCTCCTGCGCGGTTTTACCCATGCTGTTGTTGGAGGAGGGTCCGCCGCCGACGCCGTTGAAGAGCTTCGTCGGAGAAGACGAGGATGGTGGTGGTGCGCGGGAAGCAGGCTTCGCGGCGGCGATTCGGACGAGCTGGTTGGCCGCCGGTGGGCCAGGTTGGGGAAGAGCATTGATGATGAGGGGTCTCGGTGGTTTGCCGCACAGTTGTTGCGGTTGCTGCTTAGGGCTGGAATGGCCGTTGACTTTGGACGCGGAAGAGAGCGGTGGGTGAGGATGGTGGTCCGACGGACGCGAGGACTTGCTGGATGATGATGATAAGGTCGTCGTCGCCGCCGCCGGTCGTGCCACCGTGTGCGAGGAGGTGGAGGAGGACCGGCTTCCGGCGGCGGATGACTTTGACGGACGTCCCGGCTTGGCGGTACTCGTCTGAAAAGCCACAAGATCATTGCAGTGTGCTATTGACGTTTTGATGGTACGACAGGCGTTTTATGAAAAGTCGTCGTAAACCCATTTGTATGGAACAAACGTTCCAACTGCAAATATTTATATATCCTTTTGTATCTTCGATTCAGGGACTGGATATTTTAGTGTCCGAAAAAATTGACTCGTCTGAAAAACCAAAAATTGCAGTGTGCTTCTCATATTTTAATTACGAAAGGCGTTTTATAAAACCCCGTCGTAAAGCCATTTTGTATCGAAAAAAAGGTCTAATTTACAATTTTATATTATTCTTTTACATTTATTACACTTTATTTTTTATTAAGAAACTGTATACTTTGTGTCGAAAAAATTCAGTAAGGACGAGTTTCTATAAAAGGGTTGTTAAATATTTTGTTAATGCATGTAGGGTGATTTTTTAAAGATAATACCTACATGTGCTGTAGCCTTGTAAAGTTGTCAACTGATCGATAAAAATATAAATAAAATAAAATATATTGACACCATAAAAAAATTCACGGTGGCCGAGGTACGGGTCAATTCCATGGAACACTGGGACAGTTCGGACCCGATCCGAAATCAGACCAATAGTTCCGCCCCTTTCACTTCAAAAACATCACCGGCCATATCGATCGGTTCCAAACTGAATTTCATATTTGTCAGAAAGCTGTAAATTTTCACAATCCCACTCAATATACTAAGTAGTAGTTCGTCCACAATCAATCAATCAACGAGCCCAAAATCAGCAAATCTGTCAGGCACTGCAAAAAATAGTCGCATTAATTCCGCAATCAGAGATAATACCAAATCTAAGAGCAAATGCAATTTCTAAGGCTTTAATTACCATTGTCAATAGTTTAAGGGCAAGAACTCACTTTTGATTCTGTCGGAGGATCCTTCGTGGCAAAGGCAGCCTTCCCCTGCTTCAAGCCATTTTGCGTGGTGGCGTGGTGCGAGTTCCCCTCAAAATGTTTGGATTTCAGGTTGGCCGCTGCATGATGTAATCCCGACGACATCAGTCAGACACATCCAAAAGGGCCTGCAAATCAACAGCACAAAACTATGAACCAAAAATGTAAATCAACTCAGTTCAATCAATCAATCAACTCGGTTAATCCATGGCAAAATCAGTACTCAAGAAACAAAACAATCGATCAATCAACCTCCGTCCACTGCGGTAAACTCCCAATGGTAAAAATCAACCAATCAATCCATCCGCCTTTCAACAGAAAAATTTGCGGAGTTTTCAAGAAAACTGAAGATTTGTAAAAAAAAGTAATAATCGAAGCGAGAGATTGCTGATATTCCGAACAGGTGAGAGAAGGGAAAAGCTTAAAATTAACCTCAAAAGACCTCGGCGGTGCATCCTTGTGAGGACGCGCGGCCTTCTCATGTCAAGGGACTTCATTCGGCCCCGAAAACATGTAAACAAATGAAATTCCCAATGAAAATTCGCGCATTGCCAACTAACCGTTACTGAAGGAATTTGGGGTGAAAAGTCTAGCCAATGACAAGAAGCATCAGCAATATATCCGTTTTTTGAACGCAACAACAATACAATCAGCAGGCGTAAAAGTTAAAAAGTGACCTAAAAAGTTCCATGTTTCGAGAGGGGGATTCACGGGGGAAACAGGGAGAAAACACATATCACACACGAACCTTCACAGTTCACACATACACACACACACGACCCACATGCAGCGCATTAGCATCACAGTGAGAGCGGCAGGCCGAGCGGGGTGAGCGCGGCGTGTACACACTAAATACGTGGCCGTAATGTAACGCTGAGCCCGTTAACACAAATTAACTCCTACTTTGTTACTTTTGCCAGTAGGACTTAAAGTTGGCTGTAACTCGGTCAACGTTACAATACGGCCACACGTGTAGCTCTCTCTCTCTTTCGGCTCTCTCACTCATTCATGCGTTCGCTTCTCTTCGCTTTCTCTCCCTCTCTCTGACTCGCTGACTTCGTTCGGGACGCAGCGGCAGAAGGAGGATCGATTAATTAGAAAAGATAACGTCAAGAATTTCCTCGTCTAGGCAGCAGGCTGCGGGCACACCTTGTCAGCTTCCTTTTCACCGCGAAATTTAAAGCTGCTCCTGCCTGGTCACTCATTGTTGTGTGCAAAAAAAATGGCCGTGTAAAATTCACAAATTGACACAATCAAATGACACGGAGTTAAAGCTCTTTTAAGAAAAATGCATTTACCAATCTGCATAATTTTCATAGCTGAGTTATTACAGTATTACTACTGTATAAACAAACTCTGCCGGTTGGTTTTTAAAATCCATGTAAACGTACCAGCTTCTCAAATCACAATTGAATCAACTTGCGTGAACTTGCATAATAATTTTAAAGGAAATTCAACAGAACGTTTTTTTATATTTTAACAACGGAAATGCAATCAAAAAGCGCGTCCTTGTTATTTTTTTTGTAAATCGAGATTGCTATCTTAGAAGGATGACGCACGCATGCATCGCTAACAAAAACCGCCCTAAAAGTTGTTCCGAGTGAACGCTACGAGGATTGTTCGATGCGATCGATCTTGATGAATTGGATTCGAAGCGCTCCGTTTAGGCATTCTCCCTGTCACCGTAACCCATTAGGCCAACAAGGCCAGCAACAGGGAAAACGCCAAACTGGCTACAATCAGATAATCAGCTGCTAATTAACGATTAACATCCAGGCCTTAATTGTTTATGGCCCCGCAACAATTTTTACATCCACCGCAGTAAACTGTAAATCTTCTTGTAAGTACTCTAAGGTTTTTTTATTGTGTTGCTTGCATTTGTACGAGCTGCAAACGAAAGCAGGTGAAGTAAAGCGATTTTTGAATATGCCTAAGTAATCAATCAATCAAGCAAGCAACGAAATGTAAAGAAATATCGACCAAATATGAACCTTGTCATCAAATTTCACCCTGGCCTATGGAATAGTGGTTCTCACACAGAACTGGTAGCCAGTGTAGACCGAGCAAATGGACACCTAACTTAACTTAACTTAACTTAGGTTAACTGAAAGCAAATATATCGGTCTTGCTAAATAAATGCTAACATATTTTTATGTAATCAACTGATCAATCAACCGCGTGTTCAGCATGTCAATCAAACGACACCTGATTGGGTCATTGCCAAGTGCTCCTGAATGAAATTTCGGTCACACCTTGAGCAGCCGCTTTGACGGTGAAAACATCCGATTCAATTTGCATCCGAGTCGCAGTGTGTGTAAATGCGATATGCCAATAAACTGCCAACACGCTCAAAAGGACATGGAATATTATTGGAAGGTGAATGAAGTTGATGGCGTATCTAATTCCCTGTTCTACTGTAGGAGCGTTAGTATTATGCCAGGATCACTGCGGAATTTGTAGCGAAATTATAATAAGGAGAGTATAATATAATTCCGTATAATGATGTATATCTGGAACAAGAAACGATCAATTCATCAATTGTGCCAAACCAACTAAATACCAATTGCAATAATAATCAACTCAAATAATCTCACACAGCATCCCATGGACATTTGATAATCGAAGCAGTTGACCCCCCAGCAATGTATCATACTGCTGCTGCTGTGTGCGGTAAAAACGGTTCGAACTCGGGCCACCATTTTACATTCTGTGTGAGTACTAGTGTTGTTTAAATGTATTTCTAGGATGCTTGAATTGGTTCAAAAAGCGGCTTAAATATATTTTTATTTTATTTCAAGTCGCAAAAATAGAAATAAATATTTGAAGTCATAATTTTATTTAAAATCACTGAATCGACTTTAAATATTAGAGTATTTTATTTAGCATAACATTTTGAATTAATTACCGATCCCTTTAATTGTTTGCAGTTAATTAGTAATATGTTATTTCATTTTCATGTTAACTCTGAAACGAAATAGGCATAAAATAAATTTAAATTAGCAGTTCACCTTTTCTTTGATTTCATGTACGATATTAAACATTGCAATTATTTTACCAGTAAAATTAAAGGGCTGTGTTGTTTGGCGCACACGGCTCACCATGACAGCTGACACACCACAAAAATACGCGCATTCTCAAATGTACTTTTCTTTCTTCTTTTCCTCTGTTCTCTCTCAGTCCTCTTCCCACCATATATTTCCGCCGCAGTGTGAAGAATATTTGAGTGAATTTTTTAAGCCTCGGCAGTGTTTGGAAATAAGAATGTATCAAGCTTTGCCGGGGTTGAGCCGGACGACGGACACATCGGTAAAGCGTGCCGTTTTATTATTAGGCGGAACTGTCTGCAGTTGATTGATGGATCCATTGAATTGAGCCAATTTTGGGCAATGTGTTCGGTTGATTGATTGTTTGCATTTTGTATTTCATTTTTTGTTTTCTATTAGTATTACTGTTTTGCAGCTGCCCTTGATGGAACTGCTTTGTCGTCTGGCCGGATACGGACCGACCGCGGAGAAGCCCGCGTGGGCCAAATTTTGTTCCCCTCCCGAACAGGAGATGCTGGGTCAGCTGCTGCAAATCGGAGCCATCAGAAGGAATCTGACAGAATACTCTGCAAAATGCGACGCGTTGGGTGCGTTCAATCGTATTTCAATCCGTATTTATTTTGGGGTTTTTTTAAATACAAATTTTGCTGCATTTCAGGCATGAAGGGGCATTACGCCGTCGCGTCTGTTGCCAGCTGTGTGAAATTGATTTTCACGGTATTTACATGCCGCATCGATGGATTGTTTCTTTTAAACTTTTTATTATTATTAACTTGTTTATTTTATATTGAAATGTATTATTTATAATTTGATATTAAAGTTAAAAAATTAATTGAGTGATGAGTTATGGACTAATTGATAGCACGTATTGCTGTTTAAATAAAAAATGTTCTAATATAAATACAATCTATAATAAATTTATATCTCCAATTCATTGTTCACTAAAAAACCATGTTTTCGACTTGGCTTTAAATAAGAAATCTTTAGAATTAATTAAAGTATTAGGATTTTGCTGAAAAATGTTTTTTTATCTCGACATATTTTGTTGAGGGTCCGGAGAATGGGCAAAAGGGGCGGGCAGGGGGTGGTTTTCAAACAATCGAACAATCAACC
>LRSR01008278.1:45772-62785 GCA_001579985.1 Hypsibius dujardini
TACCCCCCTGCTCCGCCCCTTTTGCCCATACCCCGGACCCACCAGTTTCTTCCCAACAGGGCTACGACAAAACCGTCGCGCGGCTCGGTGAAACAATCCAAACACCGGCTCCACCGACCTTGAATTCCATCTGCACAATAGTGTCCGAGGTGAGATGGTATCCAGAGTGATATTTTTCCTCTTTCAAGAAAATCATGGCTTTTGTTTTATCATTTACAAATCAGTGACATTTACTTTGTATCGTTTTTAATTAAAATACATTTTGTATAATTATAATTTCTGTTAGTATCCTTTATTTTTTTGGAGTTTTTTTTTAAATTTTTAAATTAATGAATTACATTTTTTTATTAACTTTTCATGTTCTCATAAAATTGGGGGTGTTGTTTCACAAAGGTTTACGTGATGCTTTTTCTCTGGAATGAACCTCATGTTTACTTCACTTTCATTAAGCTAATTCATTTTTCTTATTTTTTTCCTTTCCTATCTTATGTTTAATTATTCCTTTATTTTCCTCGTGATAAAAGTGTTCAACTAAATTGTGCAAATGGTTTGGGCAAATTAATGATGGTGAAGCGTTTTGTAAAATGTGTTTTGACTGACGTTCGTTTGGTTTTTCATGTGTGTGCTTTCAGCATGAGGGAGCTTTGCTCGCCTGTGTCGGTTACCTGACCTGGCTCATTGACGAAACAAAGCCCGCTGAATTGTTCATCGGCAAGCTGCTGGACGAGTCCCATCGTCGGCTGGAAATCTCACACGGAAGCGCCCGCCAGGCCAACGAAGCCATCTTCGAGGCTCTCTTCGTCTCCTTTAAGCGGACCCTTCTTCCTTGGCTGGCCTACGGATTCCTGGACTCGCGAACGGACTACTTTTTTATTAGCGAACCGGTACACAAATACGAAAAATATATTCCACTTAAAATCAGGAATGATTTCTCCATATTTATTGGCATTTCTTTTTTTTTTCCTCAGAATTCTGGCACTTAACATTCAAATTCCCCGAAGGCAGACTTGTTTATTTTTTTACTTCCATAGGAGTATTTCACTATAAAATTAGTTTACTTGGTTACAAATCATAAATGAATCATATTTTAGATAAAACATATTTTGTTTTAAATTAGGAAATATTGATCGATATATAGAATCATTTTATCTAAAAATCCGAAAAATTAGTCTTTATATATTTTGGTTACTTTTATTCAAAATCTGAAATTGATAATTACATTGTTTATAGAATTTTTTTACAAATTTATTCTTTAACCACCAGGATCGTAATCTTCCTTTTTCGGAACTTGTGCCATTGTTGGAATGAAAACTGAGATTGTCTGAACTTTTTCCCCTTCTTAGGCCGACTGTCGAATTTACTTCCGCGAAATCGCACCGTACATTTCGACGCGCAACCGGGCGCCCGGCCATTTCTCCGGCCGACTGGTCGAGAACATTGCTCAACATGGATATGTCCGCAAGTTTTTGGGCTGGCGGACGAAGAACGCCCTCAACAACCCCGGTAACCTTTCATGTGGTTTTTTTTCTCGCTTCCTTTTGTGTTTGTGCCAGGTCGTTTTTATCCTGGATGTTCGGACATATAATTAAAATAATTTTCAGTGTTGGAGGATCAGATTGTCGCCTTGTCGGATAGGTTGCGCAATGTGTCGTGGAAGGAATACCGGTCTGCCGCGTTGGAGGATATCGTCGACGGATTCGGAGAAATTTATTCCCACGTAGGCTTGTCTGTTTCGTAATGCAATAATTGGTCTGCTTGCCTGTCTGCCGGTTTGTCTATTTTTCTGTCTCTGTCTGTTTGTCTGTCTGTTTGTCTGTCTGTTCATCTATCTGTCCGTCTGTCTGCTTCTCTGTCTATCTGTCTGTCTGCCTGCCTGTCTCACTGTCTGTCTGTCTGCCTATCTGTCTGTGTGTCCTTGTTTGTCTTTCTATTTGCCTGTCTGTCCGTTTGGCCGGTTGTCTCTCTTATATAATGACTCCTGACAGTCAGACAGACAAGAGAGAGGCGGCCAGTATTAAAGCATTTCCTGTCGTTGCAGGCCCTGTTCGTTAGTATCTTCCAGCAGTGCAAAGTTTCCCAGATCTTGCACTCCTTCCAACAGATGTACCTGATGGGATTCGTCGACCTCTTTGACGCGTTCGTCTCACAAGCCAGTACCGCGTTGAGTATGCCGCTCACCATCGAACGAAACGCCGCGAACGGTGCGCATCCAAATAAATTGGCCCAAAGTACACAAAATGTATCGCAAAATATAAAAAATTTCTATCACACCAAAAAGATGCCAACATGAACCTGGACTTGGCCTTCGAGGGCACCGCTCACACTCGGAAGTACGATCCATTCATCCAGAACACCGGTGGCAGCGCTGTCAAGGCGGAAAAGGTTGCGGAGCGCGGATTTGCTAGTTTTTATTTCGTCCTGCGAGGTACGAGAATTCCGTTTATGGGATCGAATTTTCATTGGGTGGTTATGTCTAGCTCTGCTGTATCGCTTGGTTTTCAGTTGTCGATGATGCCAATGCTAAGCCGGTGTGGGAGTCACTGGATCTGGAGTTTGCCGTTCGTCATCCACTGGACTGGTTTTTTCATCCACGTGCCATGGCTCAGTAAGTGTCTTGAGACCTGTCTGTGTGAGTGTCTGCCTGATTCTCTGTCTCTGTCCACCTGTTTGTCTGGCTGTTTGTCTGCCTGCCATCTTTTAACTTCCGACATTACGATCCAGGTACAAGCAAATTTTCCGGTTTCTCCTGCGTATGAAGCGACTGAACAACGCCTTTGGCGAGCTATGGACGGCCCTCCGAGGAGCTTCCATATCCGGCCGGCTTTCCGAACTGGATTTGCTGGAGCTGTTCCGGTGGCAGTATAACTTTTCCCACGTCATTTCGGCAGTTCAGAGTTACATTCAGGTAACCTGCCGGTCCCAACCTTTTTTTCTGCGAGAGTCGTAACGAATGATTTCGTTCGCGTTTTTAGGTTGACATTATCGAGCAGGCGTGGGAGGAGCTGCAGCGCAAACTAACTCATTTGGAGGATTATGTTCTGTTGATGGAGGCACATGATGCGTTCTTGGCTTGCGTGATGAACCTGTCCATGATTGATAACCCGATTGTATGGCGCTGGTGTCTGTCTGTCTGTCTGTCTGTCGTCTCTCTGTCTGTCGTCTGTCTGTCTGTCTGTCTGTCTGTCTGTCTGTCTGTCTGATTGTCTGGCTGGTTGTCTGTCTTTTGTCTATCTGTCTGTCTGTCTGCCTGTCTGTCTATCTTTCTGTTTATTTGTTGCGTTTTTTGTCTGTTTCAATTACGACACTTACATTCCCATCTTCTATCCTGTTTAGCTGCATCGGTGCGTGAACTTGATGGTCAAGACCTCGCTGGAAGTGGCTAACGCCATCTGTACGCAAATCAACCGACCGGTCGAGTATGAGGTCAACCTAGAGAATGTTCGAGCCAATATTTTGGTAAGCCTCTTTCGCTCCTCGTAATATGATTTTCCAAGTTTCAGGGATTATTATGTGACACCTTTCTGGTTCTTGTAGGATCTGGAAAGCAGCTTGAAGGTCTTTGTTAAGCTCGTCCACAGCTCCAACTCCTCCGGTGATCGTGGTAGCAGCGGTGGCCATTCTCTGTCTGGTGTTCTTGCACTCAAACTCGACTTCGCCACTACTTTCCAGCAAGTGCTACTGCGCCCGGGTGTTGCTTTTCTCTACTGATTTTGACACTGGAAGTAACAGTTACGTGGAAGGATCTCCTTTATTCGTTGAGTGCCAACTCACATACCAGCTGTGTACGTGCATTGTGGATAGGCGTTGGTAGCGTCCTTCTTTTGAATAAATAATGTCCAACTTATGGCTACGTGTACGATGATGCGTCCGACAGGTTATCAGACTATTCAGACGGATAGTCAGATCGTGAAACTAATTTGAGAGGAAAGTCAGACATCGAGGGAAACCAAGGAGAGACGAAAGTTTAGACGAAGAGACGGACTGGTAGACAGACGGACGGACGGACGGACGGACGGACGGATGGACGGACTGGTAGACGGACGGACGGACGGACAGAGTGAGCAGATGGATTGGTAATCGGGAAATTGACAGCGAGTGAGATTGAGAGTCAGACGGACACTTGGACCGTGAGGATGACGGGCAGATGGAGGACCAGGTGATTGAGATATGGAGTTCGCAGCCGTGTGGGCTGCGGTAGCGATTGAATCAAATGACAAGGCACATTTTATTTTATTTTATTTTGATTTGACGGGACTTTGAATTTTTTTTCAATTTCTCACTGTTTTGGCACGTTTCTTCGTATCTAGTTGTACAGTGCTCCTCAAATAAAGTTTATGAGAATGCTTTGTTCAAAGTAGTTATCAGAATGTGAAATAACTTGCAGCAAGAGTCATGCTGCAGATCGAATCAATCAAGCAACGTTTTTTTGGTCATATAGTTTGAGAGGACTTTTGGTCATAAATTGACCAAGCCCTGGGTCACATCTAGAAATTCATAAATGGATTTCGAACCAAAACTACCGGGACGCCGAAGCTAGCAAGGATTGCCACCTAAATTTGGTTAAACTGCGTGCGACCAGCTTTTGAAATACCGATAAAACAGAAAACTCTGAAATGCACACTGTAACTACGAAATGGGAAAATATATGCTGAAAGAAAATTAAAAAGTACTTACTAGTATGTCATTTGAGCGACCAAGTTTGGTTTTCTTTTTTTATTCAGCAAAAAGAAGAGATAAGAATTCAATGTACACTGCATATACCTAATTTTTTCGTAAAATGTTAGTGACATGTCGCATATTTATTTGGCCCATCTTGTCATGATGCTTGTGTTTCAAGTGGCATTCGCCATTCCAATATTGTCAACCTAAACTTCTAGAATTCTTAGTTTTGGGCTCTCGGGTCGGTTTCGGTTTGGGTTTGGAATATTTTTGTTCAGAATTTTTGGTGTTCGCAAGCTGCTTTGGGATTCGGGTCGAAATATGGGCCGCTAGATTCGGCGAAAGACTGGTCGTCACTACGGTAAGGTAAGGTTTTACTTGTGGGGCACTCAACGAAGTTAATTTCTGGAGTGCAAACATCCTCGAAAATTTGAGACAGACAAACGGACGGACGGACAGACAGACAGACAGACAGACAGACAGACAGACAGACAAACAGACAGATAGACAGACAGACAAGTGCAAGTATCGAATTGATTATGGGAGAAAAATTTGAGTTAGTTAAAATAAAAAATCTGCGGCATGCGTAAGAATTTGTTGCCCTGAGATTTTGCGAGCTTGCGAGCCTGCTGGCTGAGTCTTGCGATTTGGACGTACAGGTAAGTGTTTGTTTCATAGGACTCGGTTTTTTCTCACATTAGGTGTTACTGATAACAGATTCCGCTAAAACGACGAAATATATGACACTATAGCACTCACATCCCGTGCTTGGAAAAAAGTTCGAATCACCGTTGGAAAACTAAAACGGAGAATACAAAATCAGCCGGGCATTATGATCTTCACCCAGCGATGGATGTATCCCCGTTTGGCCAAAACCAAAGTGCTAACGAAAAGAGCCCCGCCGACACCTGCAATTGCACCGATTAGGGGGGCGTTGCCTACGAAAATAACCCCGTGTAGTATAAGTACGCAAATCCGAACCGCACAGCATCATGACAGATTCCGGGCCAGTGAATTAAGACCAGGGTACACCAGCAGTGTATACAAAGCACCACCGTTGGGCCTACAGGAAAACACATGGAAAAGTTAAAATACGGGAGGATTGAAAAATTCGAAAAAAGTGTGTGCATAGCATACGGGAAACGAAAAAGAAACGGTCAAAGTGACAACACGGAAAAATCGAAATTAGAAAAGCCTATAATGTTAAAACAAGGACGACTGAAAAATACTCACAGGAAACAAAACTTCTCGCACAAACTCCAAATAAAACAATCATTCATCAACACAATTCGCAGTGGCTGTTACAGACTGAAAGTTTTAGTTACATTCAAGTGGTAAAGGTAAACAAATTATAAACAAGTTATGCTCAGTCAACTAACTTGATTGACACTATGAAAAATCCCAAGTTTTTATCAGAAAAGAAACCTAAACTAATGGTTTTAGCGCTAATGATTTAAATCATGAAAAGTAAAAACTGACGTTAATAAGGGGTCATTGACATATTACGTCATCAAAGGAGGGTAGATGGGTGGGTGACCCTTGATTAATCACCAGTAAAATAGGCCCGGCCCTCCAGTATAATTTTGATTATCTGGGTAGGTGGGTGGTCGAAAAGACCATTTTCTGGTTACGTAATATATGGATAGCCCCTAAGACAACTTTAAATGTTTCATTTACTGTACAGTAATACAAAGAAGCTAACTCTTAGTTGTATAAAAAATTAATTATAGTCTACGGATTATAATTATTGCTATCCCTAGAAAATTGTTATAAATTTTGACTAAAAAAATATCGAGAACTTCACTGGTCTGGTATTTTTACTTGAAGTACTTTTCAATTATCCATACAAACTTTTCCATTTTTCCGACATTTCACTTTTCCGTTTCCGGGTGTGCGTTTTCCCTGTAGATCCTGTGTCTGTATGCTGTGCTTACCGCTGTTCTTAGTAACCGCAGCTGCGGGAGTAATCGCAGTGACAATAGGCGTCACTGTCGCCGGATCTGGTGTCTTCACTGGCACCGAGGTCACGGGATTGACCGGCAGCTCCGTCACCGTCGGTTCCCTCGGTGGTTGGGTGATGCCCAAGGCCACGGACAGCTTGGCAACGGCCGCGTTAGCCCGTCTCAGCGCTTCCGCCGTGGCGGCCTTGACGCGTTTCGTCTCCGCGGTTGTCTCGTTGACCGTCACGATGTCCCGGACACCAGACGACAGGGAACCGCCTGTGAGCTCCACCGAAGCGGCCAGGACCGCGGCGCTGTCGTCCACCGAGGAAACCTTCTTCACAGCAGCCTGCACTCCTTCGAGGGTGGTTGCCCCTTCGGCCTCCGTAGCGCCGGCTTCGGCGACACTCTGCAGAAGAACGCTGGAGATCTTCCCAGCTTGCATGGCGTATTTAATGGCTTCCGTCATGGAGTCCTGTACTTTGGCAGCCGACGTGCTAGCCGCCTGGAAATGGATGCAAAAACCAGTCGTTAGTAAGGTAAAACTATCTCTAACATGGGTCTATAGTTCGAAAAAATGTTACTGAATCTTTTCCCGCGGTGAAGTTATTCCTGAAGTATTTATACATTTACTTTGCGATTTGTCATAAGAAGTACCGTATGGTCGCAATCTCAAGGGACAGCTAAGCCCCGCCTTCCCTCGGTATGGCCCTGCACTCGATTGAACGTTCAATCTCATTCACTCTTCTCTGATTGGCTATTTTATACAGCTTCTCCTTGTGCTCGATTGATTAATTGTACAGTTGTGCTTTTCCGTATATTTGTCCCTACAGTGGTGATTTGGTGAACGGCATTGAAAAGGCACGGCCCGGGTTGGCTAATATACGGATAGGGCAGAAAAGTGTCCCTTGAGATCGCGAGCATACGGTAGTATAAATACTTCCTTATTTTGAGTTATTTTTATTCGAATTGTTCGAAAATTGAATCTGGTTGATTTAAAAGTGCCCTTGACTTGTTTAACTGGAGGTCGACTGGGCAAAAGCCTGAAGCAAATCCTCTCCCCCACGAGCTAAAATTGTTTGGAAAGAGCGTAGTTTAAAGGGCCCGTGCTGCGACGTATCGCACACCGACATTTGGTATGCTGGCACTTGGTAAAAGACTTTTGGTCATTGGACATATGTTACAGGCCGACATGTTGTATGAGTCCACAAATGGCTTGACAACAGATCATACCCTAACAATATGGATAAAGGTGTAGTCGGAATTGTTCTTTTTGTTCGTTTTTTTTATCGTCTGCTGATCGTTGTTAGCCTGGGTTCATTGGTTCGCGATTTGTTTTCGTGCGACCAGAACTATTTACAGTGGTTATTTTGTTTATTACATTACTACATAATTAATTTGTATTTATCGTTCGTTTATTCTCGTGTGACTGTGTAGGTTTTTGTTCGTTTGCGGCCAAGCCGCTCCGTTTGACGTGGAATAATGCTCTTTAGTTTTGTTCTTCAAGCGACGGTTTTGGTTGAGCCTGCACTTGGATAAATGAGTCAACGCGTTTCTCGGCTTTCCCACCGACATTTTTGTTGAGCTCCTGATATGGTTTTGTTTGTCGTCGTGTTTCATAGTCTTCCTGTAGTCAGTTCTACAGTGGGATTGTTCGGGAGAGCTTCCTGTGGTACAGACAAAGTGGGCTGCTTTGTTGTTTTTGTATTTCGAACGTTTTCTCCTCTGTGTGAGGCTGGGAAGGAGGCATTTTTGCTTGTGAAAGAAAAAAAAGGTTTGCAGAGGTACATTTCGTTCTTGGCGATATTTGGTTTCCCAATGGCCTCAGTGCATACCCTCACCCCCCCTCCGCCCCAATGAAACATGATAGCCTAGTCTACACCCATGAACAGGTACCTGAATTGCAGCACCGCTGGCTGCGGCCGTTTTCAGCATCGCAACAAACTCTCCGGCCAATTGATTGGTCTCGATGGCGACCTTGGCCGCGTCAGTAGCCCGGACCGCAGCCTCCATCCGCCGCTGCGGGTCCGTCGCACCGCTAGCCAGGCCCGCAGCATCCTTGGCCGCCGTCATGGCCGTCTGGCTCGCATATTCCAGCGTGTCACCAGCCGTTTTCGCACCCTGATCGGCGTTTGTGCTGGTACTCCCGAGGATGGCGCCGCTCTGTGCCAGCACCGGGCCTATCAAGATGCGGCCAAGGTAAATTATAGTTTGGTTCCATATAAATAATATATAAAATAAAAGCGTGCACCATAAAACAAATATATGTGAAACTTTTTTTCATGGGTTATTGTAATATTGTTATTGTTAGCTGTCGGACGGCATTGGCCGCAACCTCGGCGAGCAAAAACCCGAGGGCAAAATGACCGCCTTGTCCATTTCAGTTAGAAAAGTACTCCCTGACCAAGCGAGGCAACCAAAAACTTTGAATTTTGGGTACTAGAATTTTGAATACTTATTGAAAAAGTGCAAAATTTGGTAAATCAGATGACATTCGCCCAATAAAGTTTTCAGCAGAATGTCCAAATGGAAGTATACGAGACTGGGTGAAGTCACACAACCATTTTTAGAGACCTGAAAAGGTCAAAACCTTCGAAACTCTAAGAATTAATTGGAATTAATTATAATATTTAGATGTTGTAATATAAGAAATAATAACCAGTAATAACTCTAAACGCATGATGAAAAAAAAATTCAAACTCACTAACGACCGCTGCATTAGAAGGCCTCGGGTTCGTCCTTAAATTAATACGATCATTATTATTATTACCGTCCTCCGCAATGTTGTCCTCTCGTAGGCCGGCCACAAAGTCCGTGGTCATTTCGCTGGCGAGGATAGCCTCCTCGCCGGCCTCCACCGTGCGCTTCGTGGCCGTCAACATTTTCGCCAGACTTAGCCCCGCCGCAAGGGCCGCCTCCGATGATCCTTGCGCGTTTTGGATAGCCTCCTGGCTGGTTTTTGCATACGCTGCGAGGGTCTCCGACTCGCCCGTTTCCGTGTCCAACCCAGTCGTCTTTTTCGCCTCTGACCAAGCCGTGGCCGTTTTCTTGGCGCTTTCCGTCACCTCACCGATGAGGCTTTGATCGGTCGGGCTGGTACTGCCTTGGAGGGCCTGCAGCATAGTGTTGATTAGTCGGTTGGCCTCGCGTGCTCGTCGAGCAGCTTCCCGGCCGGTTTCCCTTGCAATCACGGCTTTGGCGGACCACGTGGCGGCTTCATCGTCGCTTTGAGCCTGGAAACGAGACGTGAGTATGCGTAATACCACAAATATATTTTAAATGAGCGAAAACCAGGTCTGTGATATTCATAAAATCTAGCCTCCATCTAGGCATCCTCGGCCTCAGAGGCTCATTTAGGGTCCTTACAGATCGGAACCATGAACCCTCATTGTAGGGCTAGAGGGTGGGCAAAGGGGCAAAATGTTTTTTTTTTTCAAGATTGGACTCAAAATCTGGCCTCTTGTCCCTGTTTATTTTGAAACTGGTGGGGTGTGAGGGTCTGATTTGTAGGGGCTTCCTGAGATTTCAAAACGTGTTCAAAACATCAATTTCTTGAATTTTTTTAACCTTCCATTTGTATTCATCAATAGGGAACTTATATTGGACCTCAATAAACCTCAAATTTGAAGTTGTTGTTGTTGTTTTTGAAAATGTGTTGAAATCCTATTGGAAATCAGACCCCCAGACAAGTTTCAAAATAATTAGGGACAAGAGGTCAAATTTTAAGTTTAATCATAAAAAAAACGCCACTTTGCCCATCCCCTGGCCCTACAATGAGAGTTTATGATTATGACCTGTAAGGACCCTAAGCAAGGGCTTAGGCTATAAGTTTTAGTCCTCCTCCTCTTCCCCCTTTTTGTCCCTTCGCACTTTCGTTTTTTTCGATGTTGACCGTTGTTCCCTAGCTTGATAAATTGTAGATTGCTTGTTTTAGAATTTCTTAAGTTTTCTCCTGACAAGAAAATTGAAACCCTACCTGCACGAGTTTTAAGCGAAAAAATAAAACGCCCCTTTATTGTTGACCCCTTGAGTTCTAGTCACAGCATTTACATAACCGATGTCCAAACGTCTGGGTTTTATACATGGAGATTGAGGAACAAATGGGCTTTCCAAAAATGATTAAGTTTGTTGTAATCACTCAAAGAGAGATTGGTCAGCACTCGTAAAACCAAATATACTCAGAAAGATGGAAGGAGAAGGAAAGGGGGACTTTTTGTCTTAGCACTGAACGAGCCTCTGCTCGGCCTGTCAGCAATTATAAAATTAAAACAATAACATTTTTAACTTACCAGTAAAGCGTTAAGAATAAAGCTTGATTAAATCGCAAGTATTTTTTTAACGTCTACAATGCATTCCGAATTATATAAGGTGTCATTAAGTTTAAACATTGAACATTAAGAATGAACTCCAGAAACGTTTGAAGCGTCCGGCGCTATGTGAAGAATATTCAGCTAATGCTAATCGATTCCTAAATAAGTTTGGAATGGGATGGGACAATCATTCTCACCATAGAAATTAAGGGAAAAGGAATCGTTCAGTGTTTCCCCATTTTCGAATTTTGTAAAAGAGTTTCGATTTAATTGCCGCTGGAATTAATTCTATAAATTCATTCCTAATATTGTACTGAATTAAAAACATGGAGCAATGTAAAATTGTTTTACAATTCAACTCGGGAAAAATGTAGTTTTCGATTGTTTTTTCAACTTTGAAATTCTGCCAAAAGAAAGTTCTTGAAACAACAACAGTGAAATACAATTCGAAAACCATTATAAATTGGGTTTTATTAATACAACATAAAGCGGGGTCATTTTGAATTCGGTATATAAACTGCTTCCCAAGTAAGTCACATCTACGACAGGGCGAAATTATCCGAGTAAACAAAACAATGGGATAAAATGTTTGGAACGAATTTCGGATTGTGGTTTTCATTAGAATAAATTTTGCATTAGATTGGTTCCGGAACAATCCCGAAGTCAAGTGTCGGTACACTTTTAATTAATCCATAAACGCTACACTTACCTTTGTGGCTTTTTCGGTCAGTTCTTGGGCCTGTTGCATCGCGGCAGCGGCGTCAGTTTTGGCTTTGGCGGCGGCCAGTTCGCACGTTTTCACCGCGTTCCGGCGTGTTTCGACCGTCGCTTCGGAAATGCTGGTGAGGGAACCTGCCGCGGAGTTAGTGCTGTCGTCCGCCCAGCCGCCAACGGCTTGCAATGCTGCAAACAGGGCGTTTCCCTCGCTATTTGCCACGCCTGAAACACGAAAAAGATGCTGTTTTTCTTCTGAAGTTTCAAAGTCCCAAAAAAATTGGATGATTCTAATGTTCCTGCTGAGTGACTGATTGATTGGCTGAGTGATTTTAAAAAGAGCATTGTCAAATTCTTTATAATTTAACCATTTCTCAAAATTGAAGTTTTTACAGTCAAAATGAGGGAAATGGAATCTTCCAGTGTTTTTTCCAACTTTAAAATGCTGCCAAAAAACCCTTTCATATCCTGACCAATGAAATAAATTTTGAAATTCATCATAATTATGTATCTGTTAACAAAATATTAAGCGAAGATATTCTACTGTATGTTCCTTCTCTAAAAATCGTCCCAAGATTAAACATGCCGATGGAATAAATTTCAAAAGTCATCACTAATATCGGATTAACTTAAAAAAATAAACTGGAGCCATTTCTGCGTTCGACCTCTGTGAAAAAGGTCCCCATAAGTGAACCATGCAGTAAATAAAACTCCCACGCGTGAAGGTAAAAAACGATGCACACCTACCCGCTTGGTCGGATAACTTTTTGCCCCTCCTCGCCAGGGTCAGCAGTTCCTTACTACTGCCGGCACCAGCACTGGCGGAAGCGTACGCCTCTCCACTGACACTTCTGGCCGTCGTCGCCGCGGCCTCATACGCCTGCATCTCCTTATTGGTGATGGTCAGGCTGCTCGAGCAGTCCACAGCGAGATCTGCAAACTTTACAAACTCCTCCACCTGTCTGCGCAGATTACGGTCTTTCAGCAGTCGCAGGGCCGTATCCCGCTCCTTGTAAACAGTCTGCGCGAAGGCTCTTGCCTTCTGGCAGGCCTGGAAGGCGGCTCGCGCATTCTCCGCCTTTTCACCCTCCTGCATGGCAGCGGTGGCGCCGTTTTTGGCATCCCGCGTCCTGGCGAACGCCTCCTGGCCTGGGTCATTCTGCGTGCTGCACCAAACCACACCGGCCCGTGGCAGCAGAGAAAAGGCAATCAGACCCAGTAACGCAGTATGGTGTCTCGTGGTGTGGGTCATCCGTCACAGGGTGGTTGGCCGCGCTCCACCAATACTTGAGACATATGTGATGTGTCGTTTAGTACAGCTACGTCTATTATTTCAGTGTCGATTTATAGGCAAAGTATATTACAGAAATCCAACTGGTCAGAGACCACTTATTATTACAGCAAAAGACACAAATCGGAAGTGTGAGGCATCTACGTCCGATGACACGTTTCATAGCAACCTTAGCCCAAATTCTAAGGCACTGACACCGGACTCACAAGAGATCAATTACCAATGCTAAATAAATGAATCGATAGACCGAGGGACAGATAGGGAGACATACAGAAAGACATACAGACATACAGACAGACAGACAAACAGACAGACAGACAGATAAGCGTTTCCCCGGGGTTTTCAATTATTTTCTGACTTTTAGCACATTGGTTACATAGCAAAAAGCTGGATGAAAGCTCCGACTCAAGGATGGCCCGTTAATGGTACGATGAAGTCACAGTGGCCCGTTCCACGATCGCGGACTAATACTTACACCGAGCCGGCTATGCCTGTCAACATCAACCAGAATGTCAAGGGTTAGATCTGCTTTGCTTAGCTCATATACATATGGATGCTTAAACATCGCAGTAGCTCAGCATTCAATTATGTTTAGACATCCTAATAATTATCGGGGACATGGCAAAAAAAATGTTTATTATGTTTTATTTTTTAATACGTTTTCCCGTCCAAAGAAATAGTCAACATGCGTGGTAGTCATTAAAAGAGTCCATATTCCGTGGGTCGAACATCCAGCTCTAGGCGGGTCCGTCGGTAGACGAGGGTTAAACCGAGGACATGGCCCAGTCGACGGCCGTCTCAGCGTGGATCGTCGTGGTATCCAACAACGGCAGCGCGACATCGCTTGCCTTGAGCAAGAGATCAATCTCCGTGCAACCCAAAATGACACACTCCGCGCCGGCACGTTGCAAGCGTTGAACGATCGCAACGAACGCTTCCCGCGACGCTGGGTTGATCACTCCGTGGCACAACTCTTCAAAGATGACGTTGTGAACAACCTCTCGGTCCGACGCCTCGGGGATGATTACTTCAAGGCCGTATCGCTCCTTCAAACGGCCCTTATAAAAGTCCTCCTCCATGGTGTATCGCGTGCCCAGTAGACCGACCCGACGAAACTTGGCCTGCCCAATAAAAAAGTTCGATTTAAAAAAAATTCAATGTAATCAGTGGCGGATTAACCGTTGGGCCGACCGGGCAGTTGCTTCCTCCCCCCTCCCCCGAATCTAAAATGATTTTACCACCTCGCTCCGCAAAGGGGGGGGAGTGGAAATTTAGGCTTTATACATATTGAAGCTGCCCCCCCCCCCGGATTGGCCAAGGGGTGGGGAAAATTTTATTACCACCACACCAGCGGATTACTTGAGCAAGAACGAAGATTCCCCCCTCCCCCAATCGGAGTGGGGTTTTTTTGCAAATATCAGTACATATCATGATTTTACATTGGGGTCTCCATCTGGAAATCACATTCGCAGTTTCAGAAAAAAAGGAAGAAACAAATTCCAGCACCACTTTGTGTTATAGCCCGGGGCTTGATTTATTGATTGATTGATCAGCAACGTTTCCAAAGTTTCAGTTTGTTTAACTTTCGTTAACGCAACCACTATAAAAACATCGTTTTTTTTGGAAAACGTTTGATTCCAAGATTTGTGACACCCGTCCACTCCAAATTTGATTTGGAATCGATTGACATCAGCCACAAAATGGTGCGGGAAATTGTTTCCTCCTTTTTCCCTGAAACCGCGGATGTGATTTCTAGCTCGAGACTCCAGTGTAAATCATGATATATGGACGGGTATGTGTGAAAATAATCCCCATTCAGATGGGAAGGAAAATCTCAGTTCTTGCCCTAGTTAGGTTACAAGTCCCCCAACTGCTTTCCCATTTTCGTCCCCTTCCCTGTTCTATTCTCTAATACTTCCAATGTCCTCTAACTCGTTGAAATGCGGATTGGTTTTTTAGAATTTTGATTGTTTCCTCATCATAAAAAAGTTTAAAGCCTAAAATATTGGACATAGCCCCCCCCCCCAACAGGTTTGGCATCCCCTCCGGGCCGACCTCAATCCGCCACAGAAGTAAATTAAAACAAAACATGACATATTTTATGTGAGTGCTGTACAAAAGAATTATAGCGTGAATTAAAATCAGTCTATGTGATGTACTTATTAACGGGCTTAGCGGTTAATAAAATTCGGAAACCGCAATAGTCAGCCAGGGATATCGTTTAGGGTCCTTACAAGTTAGAAACAAGACCCCGCATGGTAGGACCAGGGGTGAAATTCATTTGTTAAGATCGAACGAAAAATTCGGCCTTTTGCTAATTGTTTTGAAACTTATGGGGGGTGGGGGTCTGATGTCCAGTGATTTAAAAATATTTGAGATTTCAAAACATATTAAAAAACATCAATTTCTTGTCCAAATTTGAGCTTTAATGAGGTCCAATATAAGCTCCCTATTAATGAAAATGCATATGGGAGGTTCAAAACATTCAAGAATGGTCCTGATGTTTTTGAAATCTCAAGGGGCCCCTGGAAATCAGACCCCCACACCCCACCAGGTTTCAAAATGAAGAGGGACAAGAGGCCCAATTTAGTGTCCAATCTTCAAAAAGATAATATTTTGTCCCTATGCTCAAACCCTGATCCTATGATGAGGGGTCCTGGTTCCTGTAAGGACCCTAATCGAACCTCTGGATAAAGAGAACATTAAGTCTAGTAATACTAGCCTGCAGACAACGTTCCGCAGTGGCATCGGCTATGTGCAACAGCGGCAGACCTCCGCTGCCGCGCTCGATGAAGCTCGCCAGTTTGTGCATGGTGTTGGTACACAGCACAATCCCCTCCGCTCCGGCGTTCCTGAGACTAGCGGCTGCCTGTTCCATCAGCTCACCGGCCTCTTTCCATTTCCCGGCTGCCTGGAGGGTCTCAACGTCTTCAAAATCGACGGAGTAGATGATACAGCGACAGGAATGGAGTCCTCCGAGTTTCTCCCCGACTCGACGGTTCACCAGTTGATAGTAGGTGACGGTCGACTCCCAGCTCATCCCGCCGATCAATCCGAGAAGCTTCATTGCTATACAGCGAGAGGTACTACAACTCTAGCTGAAGTTTTGTGTCCTCTGGAAAAGCAATACGCACTACAGCAATCATCGAGGGCGTGTTGGAGACTTGAACCGCGAAACATTAGTGGCAAGCACAGATGGGCAACTCCGGATTCGGAGTTTGGAGTTTTTCAACTCCATCAACTCCACTCCGGAGTTTTTAGCCGGAGTTGGAGTTGAAACAGCTGGAGTTGGAGATGGAGTTGGAGTTGATCTGCGTGGAGTGGGATTGTTGTGTTTTATCGAATTTTTGGCTTTGAGGTTTCATTTGATTGGTTTATTGTACAAAAATCAAACATGGCCCACTAGGCCATAGGCCATGCGCGTTGCCCCGGTTCAGCATCGGACTGTAGTCTCTTCTCTGTTCTACCGCGAGGAGCTAAAGCAGTATATCGACTTGCCAGCTGTGGGAACTAGTCCAATTTCTTATTGAAAGAATTGTGTGAAATTTCCTCGATTAAAAAGGGCTGCGATTCGAGTTTTTACGGCCCCCTGCCGATATTGAACGCACTTTCAATTTGTGTGATATTATTCTTTCTGAACGTCGTCAGCAAACGACTGAATCTAATTTCGAGAATCTCCTGATGTGTCGTGTGAACGGTGAGTACAAAATAAAAATGTATTTTCCTGTTTTTTATTACGTATATTTGACGGGTGGAGTCGGAGTGCAGTTGAAGTGGAGTCGGAGTGGAAATGAAGTGGAGTTGGAGTGGAGTTGGAGTGGGTTCTTGGGGGAAAAGAGTGGAATTGGAGTTGGGATAGTGAGAGTTTGTTTTTACCGGAGTTGCTCATCTCTGGTGGCAAGCCAGCACATGCAAGGGTAAGTAATCTCCACGCCGAATCTTATTTAACCTGATTAGATCGACTACTATGGTGTCACAGAAAGGGATGGTTTGTTATACTGACAGAAGCTTGGCAAAAGGGGCTTGACAGAAGGGACAAAGGGCACAGAGGCGGGGCAGTAAACAAGCTTCCAGGTGCAAACGCCTTTCTGAGAGAGGG
>LRSR01008280.1:0-23029 GCA_001579985.1 Hypsibius dujardini
AGGGGATGGGCAAAGGCGCAAAATAAAATTTTTTTAAAGATTAAACCCAAAATTCGACCTCTTGTCATTCGATCTTTTTGAAATTTGTGGGGTATCAGATCCCCCCTGCGATTTTAGAAGGTGTTCAAAAACTTGAGCTTTTCATCAAAATTGGACCGTTCTTGAATGCTTTGAATCTCCCGTTTGTATTCGTCAATAGGGAGCTCATATTGCACCCGCATAAATCTCTAACTTGAACGAAAAACTCATTTTTTGAACATTGAGAATCAGACCCCCACACCACCACAAATTTCAAAACAATCAGGGACAAAAGGCCCAATTTTGGGTTTAATCTTTCAAAAAATGCATTTTGCCCCTGTGCCCATCCCCTGGCGCTATTGTGAGGGGTTTCTAGTTCCGGTCTATAAGTCTGTAGGACCCTAAACGAGCCGCTTCTGATTCTCATGACAATCACTTATTGGTGTATGAGATGACCGTACGCTCTAAGTTCCGAATAAAGAGTTGACTTTCGTAACCTCAAACTTGTTCCACTGTAGAAATTGTGGACCGCTTTCCAAAATCTACTGGTGGTCGGATCACCACCAATCGACTGGGAGACATTCGATGCACCGGCTCGACTCATCCACCACCAAAGAGAACAACTCCTGCGGAAGTCCGTGGGACGTGAGGTACCTGCTCTACCGTTTTTGTACTACGTAACAAACCTAAGGGGTTCATTTTTTGCTAATATTTTATTAATAAAACGAAAAATTCGTTTTACAGTTTGCTCATTTCAAAATGGAAGCTTATAAAACGGGTCCTAATCTTGAGCCCCTTAGCAATTTCTGTATAGTGGGACCTTTCCAGGCTTTCTTATAAATTAAAATACCCTTTTCTGAACACTTTTTCATCCCAAATATGGAATCAATTGGAATTAGTAATATAGTTGTTGGAAATCAGGGGCGGAGCCAGGTGTATGTTTGCAAAGATTACTGGGCATACGAGCGTAACATAATGGCTCAAAATTAAGACCGATAAACGGGTGGTTAGAATTTGGGCACTCTCCTCATACTGAAGTTACGGATGTAAATTGATATAGAAGTGAATTGTCTCCATGTAATTTGCCAGAGAAACGAATTCGAAGTCGGCTGTTACGAAGCTGTCACGGGAGTAGCCAAGGTACGTACATTTTTCCCTATATTAAACGGAACCAGAGAGTCGGCACAGACAAGTGTGTAGATGATCATGTGAACACCGATTCAAGGCGCTGAATGAGTCCTACGATTCCGAAGACTCCAGCTGGCTCAGCGGTCGCTACATGGCAACCGCGATGACCAACCGAACCTTCGATTTCCCCCTGCGTTCCATCACCATCACTGAAAAAGGCATTCGTTCCATCATGGCGGCTGTGGAATATTTCGACAAGAACAGCGCCACCTTCAAAGTGAGTTCCTTAGTGCGCCTTTTTACTGTTACACATTTTGAAAAAAAAGCGCTTTGTTTTTGTTATGCTGTACACGAAGGCCACATCAACAGAATAAGATCGATTCTCTTCCGTAGAACTGCACATGTGCCAATCCCGTTCCGATCATTTGCCAATTAGACAGAATCGCGAGAATTTCGTTGATCCACTCATGCAATTCAGTTGTTAATTATACCTCAGTTAGTGCACACCGAATGAGCTAATTGGCTTGACCGCTTTCTTGTGGCCACGAGTGTACACCGGAAGAAAGGCTCCTCCTACTCACCAACCCAAAATTCAATGTGGAATCGATCCGCATCAACGCAATATTTTTTCGAGACAAGAGGGAGGAGCTATTTGCTTTTTTCGAAGAAGACTGCGACTGAGAACTTTATTTTTCGACAGTTGGTCCATAGCTCCGCCCCCCCCCCGATCCCCGATAAATATTCAGTGAAAACCAATCGATTTCAAATTAAATTCTACACGGAATAGCCTCAAGCGAAGTTAAATCGCGGTGGACGCTGAGGACTCAACTCTATAGGAATGGTTCGTTATTTTAGGCCAGAAAAGAATTGATTATAAAACTTGACCCACGTGCAAGATTTATGTAATTCTTCTGTCTCCCGGCTCCTTCTAGTTCCTGTACACCTACAACCCAGATCAGACAACCTTGAAGTCTTCGGAGATGATACCCGCTAGATGGGTTAAAGGCGCAGTCATTCCGGACCGGCCGCCGTGTGGACTGAGGGGCCAGTACTGTCTCCGCTCTAGCTGGACATCCATTTTGGTCCCTTCCGTCGTATTCTGCCTGTGCGTTGTGTCCATCACGATGCTTGTAGTTCGGTAAGCCCTCGCGCCTTAATCCGTCAGCGGCTATAGTTCATACGACATAGTTTATTATTTGGATGAAGGTACCTCATTCAGCAGCGGCTGTTATATCTGACCTGGTGGGAGATTGCGAGTTCCGACCTCATTATCAAGTCGCATAGAACCGCTAGTCTATGGTCCTTTGCGCAATCCCTTGTCCGGCTGGTGGATTGTATCGGACGCACGCATATTTCTGACCGTTTTTGATTTGAGTTTTCTACGTCATTCTAACTGCAACCTCGAGCATCTCCTTTCTGCGGTGTCAGATGGACCTCCTGTAATCGTTTGGCCGGTAGAAGCCGGCCAAAAAGATTAACTGCTCTGTCTGGTTGGTTTGAAAAAATTCCGAAAAAATTATGGCAACCCAAATGAGCTATCCGTTTCGTTGGTGATGAAAAGGAGAAGCGAACGACGGTTAAAGAGGTGGACGGTGTGTCTACGTATAGAGGGGTTGCATCGAAATCTCGGCCGGGAGGTTGATAGTTCTATCTGAGTACTGATAGTCAGTCCGGAAGGCTACTGCTCACTCCGAAAGGTTAACATTAACCGTTAACATCGACGCACAATTGCCAGGAAAGTTAGGCTGCACAGTGGCTTTTTCCAGTGCAATACTTCGGCACTAAGAACTTTGGCGGTTGAGAGCAGCATGTCCGTCTATCTGTCTGTATGCTTGTCTATTTGTCTGCGCGCCTCTGTCTGTCTGCCTGTCACAAAAATGCTTCCTGTCTGCTTCGATTCTATACCCGATATGTAACCTGCCTCTGTGCCTGATTCACCTGCGCGTCTTCTTGCCCCCCTGTCCGGCAAATATTTTTTGCCTGCCTGCCGAAGTATCCGTCAACTCACGATCGAAAAATAAAGACCATTTTCCCAGATAAGTTTATTTAATTATATGGCTTATCGTGGTTCGATAAAAGCCCCCGTCCGTGCATTGAGGTATCGAAGCGCGCTCAAAGAAAACGTACAAAGTTCAGGAAGGTGGAGGCAGTCACTCTCACAGCCGGACAGAGAGTTCCTCCACCAAGAGTAAAAGATACACAGACGCAACATTTCCTGATCTCGAGCA
Source organism: Hypsibius dujardini (assembly GCA_001579985.1). Lineage (NCBI taxonomy): Eukaryota > Metazoa > Tardigrada > Eutardigrada > Parachela > Hypsibiidae > Hypsibius > Hypsibius dujardini. The sequence goes on from LRSR01008280.1 coordinate 3,375, forward strand.
TACGACGAGGAAATATCCCCTCAATCTCCGACGCCGAAAAGGAAAACACATTCCCAGCAGAGAACGCGGAGAGAGAAGAGAGAGAGAGAACCAGAAGAGATTCCACACTCAAACACCACATGCGTGTGTGCGTGTGAAGGACATACATGTATGATAAAAAAGGGGGGAGGGAAGGAAGCAGCTGCCAGTGTGAGTCACAAGAGGAACATGAAGAGGGAAAAACATGAAATTTCAAGACTCTTGAAATCGTTGGCGAATTCGGTCATCATGACCTTGTCCTCGTCTTCACGCGTACTCCACATGAGGGTGAGGAGACAGGGTGCCCAACATGGCGGCAGTCTCGTCGTCGTCCGTCGAAGCTTCCCGGACAAATGTCACCGTCGGCTGCTGCTCCGATGAAGACGGCTCCTCCCGACTGACCGGCTCCAGAAAGCGCGGCGAATCGCGCGACGACTCGCGTTCGTAGGACGGCGGTGGATCGAGGAGCGGAATGACCTAAATTAACGATAATTGGCATTGAACGTTAGTAGGTTTAGGTAGTACGAGCTTCGAGGTGCCCGTCTGATGGAAGGGCAATTCAGCCAAAAAGGATAAGGGGTTAAAACCCAGTGCAAATGGCATAGTTGGAAACTCCAGTTGAGTTCCGCAAATTCCAACTAGGAGGGATCAACGGTTCACTGGGATGCCGTGATGTAATCAAGCATTATTACAATTGGACGAATCTCTAAATCTGTCTGTCTGTCTGTCTGCCTGCCTGCCTGCCTGCCTGCCTGTCTGCCTGCCTGCCTGCCTGCCTGCCTGCCTGTCTGTCTGTCTGTCTGTCTGTCTGTCTGTCTGTCTGTCTGTCTGTCTGTCTGTCTGAGTACTTTTGAGTACGTAATTTGTTTCGGCTTATAAAATGGCGTGAATCTCCTGATATCAATCCATATTAATCATTGACAAAATGTAGTAATTGACGGCTAGCAGTTATGACCTACCTCGACGGGCTCTTCAAACGTCACATTACTGGGCATCTCCATGGCGGGATGGGAGTGCGCGGAGTGGACGTGGTTCTCGGACTCATTGACAAGGACCAGTCCGCTGCCGTAGGAGGAGGACGCGGGAAGGATGGGGAAGTCGGTCGGTCCGCCGAGGAAGGAGCTGGAGGCAGTGGTGCCGAAGGACGCGGACGGATCGACCAGCGGCATCTCCATGAAGCCAGTGTGCGAGGCGATGGACGGCGGCAGGTGGAGCGCCGGCTTGGAGGGGGAGATTTCGATTTTGGTCCACCAGTGCGGATCCATCTTCTGCCGGATCGCCGCTTCAATGTCCCCGAGGTAGGTGGAGCTGCGGATCCACTTAACGTGTTTGCCGGCTCGCTTGAACAGGATAAAGTCGATGCAGAAAAACTAAGAAGTGGAAAGATTATTTTATTAAAAGCCAGAAAAGCAGAAATCAATATTATAGCGACGCAATTCTAAGGCGCAGCTGTAGCCACGCCCCCGCCCTAAATATTTATTCCAAGTATGTACCGTTAAAAAGCTATCGTTTCTGTTTGAAGCGCCCCAATTTTTTTTTAAATTTCGAAAAGTACCTCCAGTATTAAGCTGCAGACCAGATTGACGGCGGCGATCCCAATTAAGACGCCGCGAAAATTCATCTCTGGTGGGACGAAGAGTTGAAAATGATATGCGATAAAATCGGTGGGGAAGAGAACCAGAAATACATCGAACACACAGAAAAAGACCACGGTGGCCATGAAGAATGCTGAAAAGAAAAGAGCCATAGTAAGCGTAAGAAGATTGCGCGTTTGATCAATAGACCGCCACGAGCGGATAGACAAACAGACATACACAAGCACATTGACAGGGCTGATAAACGGATATATAGTTAGACAAAGATACAGTGAGGCAGATAGACAAACCAAGAGACAGACAGGCAGACAAACAAACAGGTACGTAGGCAAACATCCAGACCAACCGAGAGACATTCGGACAGACAGAAAAACCGACAGAGACAAACAGAGATGGATACAGGCACACAGACATTCAGACATACTATTGGTCAAAACCAGCCGTCGATAAGGCGGACCCTTGGCAAAGGCCAGCGCCAACCAAATGTACTGGAAAATGGACACGCCAAAGACGGCGTAATTCTCGTAGCAGCGATACTCGTGCGACTCATCCTTCTTGCTGGTGTTAAGGAAGCTAAGGACCTCGGTGCGATTTATGTAGAACGGCTGCTGCTGCACTAGAACGAAGGCCACCACTTGGGCCGTTATCACAATGATTAAATGCATCACGAGGGAGAAGATGGGCACAAATGCCAGCAGACTCGAGGGTGGTGGATCTTTGACGATACGTTTGTAGGCCGCCGTTCGGCCGAAAGTGATGCTGAGCATGGTCAGCTCGAACATGTCGATGTAGAGGAACTGCCAGTCGGCTAAGTTGGTACCAACCTGCAAGGGACAAACCCCTTGTCAAAGTCATCAGATTATGGATGGATGGATGAACTGGTGAGAGGAATACAAACGACCAGTCAGTCAAGCAAACAAACAGACAGACAGACATTTCAGACAGACAGGCTCGACACAGCGAAATGAAGAATCAGTGACGATAAAGTGTGGCCGCCTAACTGCCTGTTTGTCTGTCTGTCTAATGTAATGGACAGACAGACCGACAGACAAGCAGGAAGTCCGCAATAAATAAGTTAACACGTAAGGAAGATACTACAGACAAAAACGTTGCAGCTTGCTTACCCAATACAGCATTAAACAAGAGACGAACTGCGTCAGGCTGTAGCAGGCGATGTACTTGAATATCCCGAAGGAGGTGACCAGAGCCGCACGGCCTTCCCGGATAATTTCCGGCACACATCGAATACTGCCCTTGGTGTAAGTGAAGGGTGCCGCCGCCGCGGCTTCAGACTCTGACAGTGAAATCCCCGTGTGGGCAGACTTCAAGGCACCGCAATCGTTCGCACCGTCGCCGCACATGGCCACGAAATATCCCTGATCCTTGAAGCAGTCAATCAGCATCTCCTTCTCGAACGGGGACATTCGAGCGAAAATTGCTCCTTCCAGTAACATCTAAAGCAAAATCATTTGTTGTACTGTGCATCCTGCACAAGTGCCTGCCTTCATGTCTGTCTGTCTGATTGTTTATCTGTCTGTCGCTCTTCCCTCTCTATTTTTCTATCTATCAGTCAGTTTGTCTATTGGTCTGTCTGTCTGCACGCTAGCCCATCTGTCTACTTGTCGGGCTGTCTGAACAGTGACATCTCTTACCTTTTTAAGGCCTTCCGGGTGGAACTTTCGAATATTTTCAAACGACGATCCCGCTACCGCCAAATGGATCTTATCATCGGGCCGGCCCTCTGCCAATTCTCTCGACAGCATCTTTCGATCCTCCTGTGTCATGTCCGCCGTCCAGGCCCATGTCATCTTTGATGGATCCGCCGTAACAATCTGCACGTCCTCCGTCATGCCGACAATGCCACATTCACGAGCCACACTGATGGCGGTCTGGATGTTGTCGCCCGTCACCATCACCGACCGCAGGCCGGCCTTCTTCAGGCTGTGGATGACTTGCGCTGTGTCCGGCTTCAAACGGTTCTCCAGCAAAAGGAATCCCAAAAAGTTCAGTTCGACTTCTAGATCCTCCCTAAGAGAGAATAAGACAATGGAGCAGGATCTTTTTCGACATATTGGCTACCGCTGGTTGCGTACCTGTCTCTCTCATCGTTTCCCTTTGAATCTTTCGGTGTTTCTGTCTATGTCTGAATGAATGATTGCCTGATTGTCTATCTGTCTGTCTTGTCTACCTGCTTTTCAGATTTACTGTTACGTCTCGTGACTGGTTGTGTCGTAGTCTGATTATACCCCAGTCTGGTTTTCCGTATGCCTTGGTTTCTATCTGTCTGATTGTACGTATGACTGATTGGCTGCCTCTCCGTTTGTCTGTTGATAGCAATCACCCACCGTTTGAGTTTGTGGATTTTGAGGAAGCGAACGGAGCCCAAGTCCTTCCAAGCCATGGCGATGACGCGATCACCCTTGCGGGTGAAACTCTCCAGCTTCTCATAGAAATCGTGCGGTACTGTCTCGGGTCGGCAGAGCGTTAGAATCTTCTCCGGTGCACCTTTGCAAAAGTATTGGAATGTCGGTTCTTGCAGCTGCTTGACGATAACGCTCATGCGTTGAACGCTGGAGGAGAAGGGAAATTCTCGGACGATACCCACTTCAGAGAGCTCCTGAAAAACGATATCCGGTTAGATTGCGCCTGTGCATGTCTGCGTGCCTGTACGTCCATTTCCGCATCTGCTCGTTTGTCTGAATGCCTGTCTGTCAGTCTGTGCAATTGATGCCCTCACCTCGTCGTCTCCTTGCCGCTTCTTTGGTTTCACCACGGTGGGAACCAGCAGATCAAACTTAGACGTCTCCTCCGTATGGGGTTCCTCCAGCGACCATCCAGTCGCCTTGAACATGATGAGATCAAGCGGGTCACCAGATAGTTCGCTGTTGATCAGCGTCAGCGAATGGCATGTAGTCATGGTCAGCAGCAACGGGCCACGCTCCATCGTGGCTGCAGAGTCCACCATTTGATCGAACCGCCCGCCGTCAGCCGGGACAATGCCTTTGAAGTCCAGACCGTCTTCCGTCAACGTGCCAGTCTAGACAATAGGAAAGAACATATGGAAAGGGAAAGCAAATGTGCAAATCTACAGTGCATAGGCAACCGATGTGTACCTTATCAAAGCAGATGAGGTTGGTGGTGCCGGAAATGTTGATCGTCTTCGGACTCATGCAAAACACCTTAGCCGCCTTAAGGCGTCGTTGGGCGAACACGATGCCGACAGTCAAAGCTGCCGGGAGAGCTGTGAAGAGATTAATTGAAAAGCTAAAAAAAGATAGGCAAACGGATTGGTAGACAAGACAGACAAACATGCACGCCTGGAGAAAAAATGCAGGCAGACATACAAACATACAGGCAGACCGAGAGATAAACACGCAGGCAGACATGGACTCTTACCTGGCGGCACAGCGATGGTGATGAGATCGAGCGAGCGGATGATGATCGATTTCCACGGCTCCGCACGGTACATCTGTAATGATGCATAATGAGGCAAACGATATGTAATTGGACAAAGCCAGGAAAAAAGAGCAAATTACCCGTAATGCGACGGAATACACGAGACCACAGGAAGCAACGGCGGCCAACATCCCGACAAACATGTAGGTATGGCGGTAAAACTGAAAATCCACCGGAGCGGGGAACATGATGCTGCGGACCAGTTCTCCCTTGCTCGTCATGAATCCTGCAGAGTTAAAGTACGAATTACAAATCAAAAAATAAACAGAACAGTAGGAAGACAAACTAAATAACACACAGACAGAGGCAGAGGCAAACAAATCCGGAAGGACAGTTGTGCAGACAGTTAGGCAGGATTAGTAGTACCTGTGCGAATGACGACTGCCTTGACCAATTCGTTGCCGTAAAACCTCGTCTGCAACACCCGCGTTCCCGAGAAGAGAATATGCCGGGCCTGTGCGCGTATCTTGAATATTTCATTCTCATGTTCCGGATTGAGCGGCGTTTTCGTCACCGGGACGCTTTCACCTACAACACCACCCACACTTAAATCCATCAACACCCGCCCATTAACTGCGTTCCGCGGAGAAACGGATCGGCTTACCGGTAAGAGAACTTTCATTGACGATGCAGTTGCCGGCAATGAGGGCGGCGTCGCAGACCATCGTGCAGCCGTGAGGGGGGATGATGACGATGTCGCCCGGCACCAGACTGGAGCCTTCCACTGTCTCCACCGAACCGTCGCTTCGGAGAACTTGAACAACCTTCACACAAACAGGCGAAAATAGAAGTCAAACTCCAACTGCATTGTCTGTCCGTTTGCCGGTCTGTCTGCCTACCTCGCTGTTTCTCTGCCTGCCTGCCTATCTGTCTGAATGAATGACTGTCTGTCCGCCTGGAAAACGGTCGGTCCATATCTTTGTCTGCGGGTCTATCTCGCACCAACCTCAACATCGTGGACTCGATCACGGAGTGCCTTCTGCTGGGCGCGCGTCTCATGGACCGTCAAAGCCAGCGATACTGTGGAGATAACGACGATCGCGGCCGCGTAATAGTAGTATCTAATAATAAAAAAGCAAACACAATGAAGGCGCACTGTAGTCACGCTCAACATCTTCGGAGGAGAGAGAGACGACCAACCAAGACAAATCACGCAAGACTCACCCGTCAATGAACCACACCGTCACGGAGAAGGCTTGGAAGATGTAAAACGGATTGAGGGCCTAAGCACGCGAAAAACGAGAGGGTGAATACAATGGCGGATTTTCAATCAAGACAAACGCAGCGGCATGTCAAGGTCCATTGAGCAGGCAGACAGACAGACTCACTTCTTTCCACAAGATTTTCCAGACGTGCTCGACTTCGACGCTAATCGAATTCTCGCCAAAGAGACGCCGCCTGGACCGAAATAATCGATCGAGATGGTGTAAAAGTGATATATTAGAAGTTGAGAATGAGAAATTCAGTAAATACCGCTTGATTTCCTCCTCCTTGCAGAGGCCTTCCTGCTCGAGAAAGTACTCGATATCACAGTCATCCCCGAGGCCGGCAATCTTCTCGAAGCCGTGGCAGGCGTCGTTCCACCAGTAGCGCGCGCGGCAGCAATCGAATACTTTGATGGAATGAGCGGGAATGAATTTGCCCTGCAAGAGGAAGGAAGCATAGAATTATTCCTGTAGGCATAGGCATTCCTGTAACAATTAAACTAGTCTAATTAAATCACGTTTAAAAAAACCCCATGATTACTATCTCAATTATATTCAACGTCTAAATTATTTAAATAAAACAATTCCAACTAAATCCAACAAAAAATTAAATATTAAACCACTTAAAGCAACTATACCAATTAAACTAGTCCGATAAATATTATTCTAACAAGTAAGCCAGTCAAAATCAATTATACTTCTAATATGATTTTATAACTGCTATTCAAATCTATATTCGATGTTAAAATTATTTTAATTAAATAATCCCAACTAAAATAAATCAAATAATTTTACCTTTCCGGCCGGTACGATATACGGGGTGGTCTCAGTCAGTTCGAGCAATTTGTCATCAACCGCGCTCTTCCTGCAGGACACAAAATAATGTGATCCAACTGATGCTACACAGAGGGAGAGGGACCAGAGAGGGACCAGAAAGGAGGGACCAGAGGGGGAGGGACCAATGTTCAACAAAATGCTTACGACTTCTTGACACTCTTAAAGGTGAGAATCTCCACTCTGCTGACGAACGTCTGGTAGTATTCGTTCTGCAAAACGACCAAAGGGCATGATTAACCATTCAAACTACTCAACATCACCCAAGACGCACTACTGTCGGTATCCTTCAGCGTCAACGAAAAATGGTCGGAGATCTCTGAATGGCCGTTACCGGCTGCACTCCATCATTTCGGGTCAACTTCAATAATTACCCGGCACATAAGCCCGTCTTGCCATACAATATTTTCACGGTTTAAAATTAAAAGTTCAAACAAGACAGCATTAACAAATTTAATGGGGAATTATTCAAAAATACACGTTTCGTAAAAGGATAAATTCTCTGATCTTCCTGCCTAGCTTCGCTGAGGAAATCCCTCGTGAGCAGGACTACTCATAACAGCTATAGTAAATGATAAATTCTATAAAATTTGTAACCGCGCACACAGTACTAGTACTAAAACTATCTCAAGCTGCAATCAGTCCCAGTGCACAGAAACCAATTATCCCATGATGAAATCAATCAATCAATCAAATAAATCAATAAAGTCTGCAACTTATTACCAATCAGTTGTTCTTGCTCTGGACCCCTACGTTAGAGATTCAAATCCTGAGTCATCACACTAATTGATGTTAGGCCACATCTTCTCGGTAGGGCTTTTAGGGTTTTTAATAGTATGAAAGAGTCGATTGGTACAAATACTATTTGCTATTGCCTAGAGGGAACGTTATGGGCTCATTTTGGGCTATTTCGCCCCTCGCCCCCTCAACTCGGACGTTAGTTTGTTTCTGATTTTGATTTTGATAAATGCTAATTTGAACACTTCCCTAACATCTTTTGCAGATAAAAATTTGAAGACTTGTAGAGCAAAAAGAGAATTTGACAGAAAGGATAAGGGTCCGAAAAGGCCGTTTTCAAGCGGCGAGTTGCCCTTAATCGACAGAGCGCACTCAGTGACGAGAACGTTTTCTCCGATCAGCTACCTTCAATAAAACACAGGTCGCCAGGTCGAGCGTGCACCGCGAGTACATCATGTAGAGCTGCAATTCGGGCTTCCAGAAGAAGAGGAGCTGCAGAAAGCCCAGGGTGGCGAAGATGAGCGCGGTGGTGGCGATCGATTTGGCTGTGCTCCTCCGGTAGCCATAAATTTCCTACGCCATATTCGGTTACACTTTACACTTTCACGGAACAGAGACCCGCTGACGCAGCGAGCCCCCGCTCAAATGATCAAGGGGGGGGGGAGGACGGAAACACATCAACATACCATCTGATCCTAAAAGCAGCAAAGAAATAACATTGAGGAGGACGGACGGGGAAGGATGGAAAGTGATATTATGCGCATGATGAGGAGGAAGGGAACCTCGCGCCCTCTTACCTCTTCGCCATTGTTGACAAAGTGCTGGCCGGCGAATTTATACTGATTCGTCGTGGGACTGTGGTTATGCAAGGTTCCTGGAGAAGGAGAAAACACACCATCACATGACCGGTAGGAATAAATTAGTAAACACTCATTCATCAATCAATCAAAGCGATTCTTGAAGGGCTAACTTATCTCTGGTATATTGATGTATATTTTTGACGCAGATACAAAACCAACATCATCAAATTTAATTATTTTTAAAATCCATTTTTAAATAAATTTAAAATAGTATGACAGCCAGAAAAAAATCTTCCTTATTTTTCATCTTTCTTCACATTTTCTTATTTTGGAAATCCAATTTTTTAAATTGAACTTAAAACAATAAGACGAGCAGGAATAATTGTTTTCATGTCAAATGTTAATTTAACCTTTTCTAAAGGCAATCTAATTTAATTCAACACTAGCTAGAACCAGAAACAACATCAGTTTTTTTTCTTTATTATTATATAGGAGCATAAGCAAATCGTCAGTTTTCTGATTTTTAGAATCGCGCTTTAAAAAATAAGTAACTTTTACCAAAAACTAAATCTCTTCATTTTATATTTTACTTCAACCCTTTCTAAAAGTCAATGTAATCTACTGTAATAAAGTACACTGAAAACCAGAAACAAAAATTAATTCTTCTTGAATAAAAGCTTTTTAAATAAACCTGGCCAACTGTAGAAATGAAAAAACACAAGAAAAACAAAAGGTATTTCATTTCTTAACGAAGTTTAATTTTCCTTACAAAACTAGAAAATTAATAAGGGAACATCCGTTAATGACGTCAGCGACCCGACACTCTCTCCCCTAACGTCAGTTTTTTAACACCCCGTAGATCTTCAGTTTCTGACGTCAGAAACCAAAGACCCCTTCTATTACAGAGAAAAAACGTGAAATGTATCTTTTATTACTCCAAAACAGGCCTATCCTCCACCAGGTCGCTACACAGCCAGTTCGTCAAATCTGAAATGATAGGGATATCCTCGCGCGACACTGATACTAGAGCACCGACCTCGTCATCATCCCTCAAGTCTTCGTAGTCTTCCTCCTGGTCTTTCTAAGCCTACTGGTTTCCCCCAAAGCCGACGTCAGGACGCCGGCCTACTCCCCCACCCATCCAACCAATACTGACATCATTAACGGATGTTCCCTAATCTAAATTTACTTGAGTCAATAATGAACTAAAAAAACAAAATAACTTCTGGCATTTCAGGTTGTGGGCGGCGCAAAATATTGTTCGCTCTATAAATCAATCAATCGTGTTAAAGGCTAATGACCCGAAAACAAATCTCCCACATTGTAAATTTTTCACAGACACACATACCATATGCATTAGTAGTGCCATCAGGACCTTCCATTAAGCCCCACCAGCACAGCGGTGGCTAAACAGCGCGGTGTGAAAGTACTTGTCCTGCTATTGATGTTGTCCTTTCCTTCCCTCAGGAGAATGATAATATTCCTGCAATAAAGCAATTACATTTGACGCCGTTTTCAACTCCACTAGTTCATAGGTTCACTTAAGTATCGTTCATAAATTTCCGGCTCCTTCTAATGTCACAGCTTTACTAGGTGTGCTTCGATGCCGACAAAAAAGACTGATAAAACGTAAACAAAAGGGCCACGCAGCAATGTCTCGCACATCGACGCCGCGACTGAATGATCTTTCACGCACAACCTGGAATGACGATTTGGACTTTTGTGACTCAATCATACAATCACCGAGCCCGCTTTTGATAAGTCATTGTCACACGTCATTTCCGTAGCTAGTCGTTGCGTATCCCGATCAACACTTAAGCGTATTGCTCAGAAGTAAATAACTTTGAGTTTATTTTAAAAATTGAAAGGCAGCCGACAGTATTTTTATATAAATCAAAAGATAATTTAACAACAGAAATGAAGTCATCGTCATCTAATTAAATCTAAACGTGAAATTAAACAATTACCTTCCATTTAAGTTACCCGAGATTGACCGCACATTAAAATGTGCGATTAAAGCAATGAGACTGATAGAATTTAATATGGAGCCCTAAACAAACAAAGCATTGAAAAAAATTGCGCAATAAAAAACTGCACACTAAGAAATCAAACAATCAAGCGATGCTCATCCAGTAAAATAAAGCCACGCAACAGTTCAATCAACCGCTGAAAAATCATTTAAATCTAACGCCGTCAATCAAATCAATCAACAGCTACCGGTTGTGCATTAAAATCAACCAATCAATCAACAGAGCAAAGCCAAAACACTCACCGTCTTTTCTCTTATCTCCTCTCACACCGAAAATTGACGTTCACCGACTGGACTATCCGCAACGCAACTCAGGAACCCTCTGCGAGGGCGGGACCTGCCTCACAGAGTTCCCGAGATCATCCACTGAGTCAATGTGCGGAATAATCTGCAACCAAATGGAAAACAAATCCCCCGTAAATAGATGTCCCAAATAATCCATCCCGGACTTCAAAACCACTCCGCTGTCGCATATTATTAAGAAGCGTAATTCATGCGAAATTCAAATTTGTCAGCGAGAAGACAGAATTCAAGGGAGAACCGGTGGAAAAAGCTCAGGGAAGACGGCGAACCCTCAAAGACGTCCCAAAGCGCTTTCACCTTTCCCAGCCTCCCGTCTAACACATCGAATTTCTTGAACTGCCAAATATTTTTCTTCCGGGGGAAAAAAATATTTCGCATCGTGACAGTGCCGGCGAGGGATTATTTCCGGGATGCCTTATGGAGAAAATAAAACGGCCATTTTTAGAGGACCATTTTTCCTCACCAAATGTTATAACCTCCTCTCCGAATCCCACACTTCCGAGGTGGAAAATTCACTAAGATTCCGCAATAAAATATAATACCGGGTGGGATGGGGTGGAGGATTAAAAATGGCGAAACGGAAATGAGGCAAAACACAAAGTTGACTGTTTTCCTTTGCTGTGCTTGTTTGTTCACAGCAAAAATTTCCTCAATCAGCACGTATGTCGCAGTCGCAACTGAAATGAACAGTTTTATCAGCTGGCCGCCCCAACAAAGCTGTTTACTTTCTACTTGTGCCGCGCAATTAGCTTTAACGATGCTGACCAATCAAACAATCCATAGACTAGGGTTTGACGCCAGTAGGTTTATGGCCAACTCGCAAGTCAACAGACAGTGATGTGCATGTAAATTGCGCATGAAATGCGCACTGCACATGTTGCCAGAGTGCGCAGTGTGCACAACGTGCGCACTCCGCGTGGTGCACATTTTGATGTGCTTGTCTCTCGTCGGGTTCTCCCTGCATTTTTTAGTTCTCCCCCGATCGGCGTCCACTTTCTCCATCTTTCCCTGCCTTATCTCACATCACCACCAACATGGCTGTCGGGAAAAACAAGAAGCTCGCCAAAGGAGGCAAGAAGGGTGGCAAGAAGAAGGTGTAAGTAACATTTGTGTGTCGTAGAACTTGAAAGACACCTGATGATGCCTCAAAATGGGTTCGCCAACCGAAACTTTCCCTGTTCGCCGTATAATCAATTGTTTTTTGCCTCTCCCTATGCAGCATCGACCCCTTCACTCGCAAGGACTGGTACGATGTGCGCGCACCGTCCATGTTCAACCAGCGGAACATCGGAAAAACCATCGTCAACAGGACTCAAGGCACCAGTAAGTTCCTGCCAGGTCGCCCCGTTTTTCTACCGTAAACCTCACCCGCATCCACTCCATTCAAACAAGAATAAGATTCGTCGAGCTTTTTCACGATGGGAACTCCTCACAGACAACATCGATAAAGGGAATTAGTCTGTCAGATTGACATACCAATAGAGCATTCCTCGTCAATGACGTCGCTCAGTCGCTTGGTTTTCTTCATTCCAACTCCACTCGTATTTACGCCACCCAAGCAAAATGGGATGGCAAAATCCTTTTCACAATTGAGGATCAAAACCGACAGCGCCGTCGGACAGTTTTTTTTTCAGTGAACCGATCAAAGTGCTCTAGACTGGGATTAGTGGTCTAATCAATCAATCAATCGTGTGAAAACTGATGCCGAATTCCACCGCATCGGGTTCACTGACTTTTTTCACTCCTCGACAGAGATCGCCTCGGAGGGCCTGAAGGGACGTGTGTTTGAGGTGTCGCAGGCGGATCTGCACAAGGATGAAAATGGTTTCCGGAAGTTCCGCTTGATGTCAGAGGACGTCAGCGGGAAGAATGTCCTTACTAACTTTCACGGCATGACCATCACCACCGATAAAATCCGATCCATGGTCAAGAAGTGGCAGGTATGATAGAAAAATTGTTCTTAAATTGGATTTCCAGGCGGAAATTAATGGGCTTCTGTTCGTCCCTCAACAGAGTCTGATTGAGGCGCACGTCGATGTGAAGACTACCGACGGATTCCTCCTGCGGCTTTTTGTCATTGCATTCACCAAGAAGCGAGCAAATACCATGCGCAAGACCGCTTATGCCCAACATGCCCAGGTAAGTTCTATCTGCACAACCAGGAACGACGGACCGTCCTAGTGAAAATTTTGTATTAATTGCATGGGTTGATTGATTGACGTCGTGACCGCTTCTGCTTCTTCACAGTGGTTGGTCGATTGATTGACTTGAATGGAGTGCTATTTGTAGACTGCCGCGTTAGTAATTGATTGATTTGAAAATGATTTGGATGAATTTACTATTCGAGCGTGGAGCTCTTGGTCTGAGATTATTTTTAATGGGATGTGGTAATTTTTTGTTTATAGATCAAAGAGATCCGGAAACGGATGGTGTCCATCATCCAGCGGGAGGTGTCGACGTGCGACTTGAAGGACGTGGTCAGCAAGCTCCTTCCCGACTCGATCGCCAAGGACATTGAGAAGGCCTCGCAGGGAATCTACCCGCTCCACGATGTCCACGTGAGGAAGGTGAAGGTGCTGAAAAAGCCCAAGTTCGAATGTAAGCACACTCTGCGAATCTTCAAAATATGCGTGATTAACCAACCGTTTTGCCCGTAACCCGTAACTTGGGTTGTCTGATTTTGATTGTGGTTGTTGGTTTGGCCTTGCAGTGTCGAAGCTTCTCGAGCTGCACGGTGAAGGAGGAAAAGGATCGGCGACCGCGGCCGTGAATGCCGATGGTGTTGTCGTAGAACGACCGGACGGTTATGAGCCTCCAGTTTTGGCTAGTGTTTAATTGCGGATAATGATGCTCTTTTTATCCGTTGTCGTATGGAAATGAAGAAATCAATCTGACCCACTTGCCCCGATTGCGCGCTTTTCGTGTGGTGAGCGAACCTGGTACAGAATGGGTTTGACAGGGCAATCAAACAATCGATCAATCAATCTATCAGGGTCGAACTATACTCTATTCCAGTTTTAGTAGGGAAGGCAAAAACTATTTCGTAAAACTAGTTTTCGGTTGGTCACTTGGACATCGGTTAAGTATAATATTTTATTTAAGTTTTCCATTGAGAAAACTTTCAGTTTTAGACAATTTTTAGGCGTAGTCTAATGGCCATTGCGTATAAATGACCTGTACTGATCTTACAGAACGGTGGCTCAAGCAATCAATCAGAGCATAGTGTGTATACATATATATAATAAATACGTGTAATACTGTCAGGTCTTTTATTATTAGAATTTAAGAAAAAAACACGTAAAATAAAAATAAGTATAAATAAAAATTGACAAGAACAGATCACAGGAAGTCTCTCCACGAAAAAACAGTGGATTAATTCTCTCATTGCGGCTTGGCCGAGCCGACTGTCGGTTCCATCGGTGAAAACATCCGCAGGTAATCGGAATCGAAAAAAATGACCTGCACGGTCATGTCGTCCCGCTGGTAGCGCGCCTCCTCCACGCTGGCGCTGAGCGCCCGCGACAGCTTCCCCATATCCAGACCGATGTCGGTCCGACCGAGCGCGTGCCGGATGACGTGAGTCGAGACGTTCGCGTCGTCCGGCTTTTTCGCCTGCGCGATCATCCGCTTTTTCAGGCGGACGTTCAGCTCGCCTAACGTCACGCCCGAGTTGGGGGTAAAGGGCTGGAGAGCCCGCCGACCGCCCATGTGCTCGATGACGAGCTTGCTGGCGCTGTCTTCGGTGAGGAAGTCAAAGAGACCGTCGGAGGAGAGGAGCATGAATTTGTTGTGGGCCTGTAGGCGGTGGTGGATGATCTGCAAGAAAAAGTAGAAAGCGATTAGTGAAACAAGTGGTCAATCGAAGCATAAACAGATCAAGAGAAGGATGGGGTAATCACTTACAGACAGGTATAGATAGGCAAACAACTACACTGACATAAAAAGGGAGGGAGGCAAACTGTGTTTAAACCTTACACCCAATCAATGAGGGTGCGTGGGACACGATATAACTCGCGAATTAGACTGAATATTGAGAAATGCGTAGAAAAAAAGACTGAATGAAGGGTAAAAGAAAAGTAAAGTGAATGCAGAACTGATAAACACATAATTGTATAGGAAAGGATTAAATAGAGAAGAGAATGGGAATTTTTCCGCACCCGCACCGCGTCAAAGGATTTTTTCCGCGTCATTCCGCGCCGTTTGTATACAAATCTAATTTAATTTTCGTAATAAACTTTATTCTTATTTTTGTATTTATTTTTCGGGGTGTTATGCCATGTTTTTATCAAGATCTGCAAAAGAGGTAGCCGTCCTCACACCTTAAGCTGAAGGGCTGAACTCATAATTCGTTTGCCGCTCGCTCTTCTCTCAATGCCCGTAATAAATCACGATCAGAAACAGTAACTTTTATAAATCGCATATTCAGAGAGAAGGAAAACTACGACCACGAGTTTCATCCTGCGCGCTTCTTATAATGCTCCGCTTGGCCATCAACTTGATTTTCACTTCCGTGGCCTGGTTTGAAATGTGGCCGGGGCAGAAGTTTTTGGTTAAAATCACTCGAGTTATGCTCGCTAAAAGAAAGAACTTACCTTCCCGTCAAGAAAAAAATAGAGGGTTTTTTCGTCAAAGGTACAGCCATTCAGACCAGGAAATATTAGTTTCCCGTTTGATCATCCCTTCCGGTTAATCATACATAGTTACAAACTGTATCCAGGGTCTGGCAAATTCCTTCCCGTATACCGAAGAGGTAAAGGACCATGTTAGTTAGCGTTTTCGTTAATTTCAGCTCAAACCACGGCTCGCTTAACTCAATATCCTTCACAGGGGGGAAAAATACATGTATTCCACATCCGCGATTGAGGCCCTCCAGGTCTCCAGAGGGATGTCCTCCATTATCTAGAGGTACTTTTTACCTTTTTTTTACTTTTTTTACCTGTCGCATTTGAAGTTTGGAAAACATTTCACTTTCCGTTCATTAAATCACGCGAAGAAGTTTATGTACACTCACCCATAAATCCTTGATTAAATAGAGAAGACCGACAGACAGATATACAGACAGTGAGATGGACGGACGGACAGACAGACAGTCAGTGAAACGGACGGACAGACAGACGGACAGACAAACCTAATGAGAGCCACAATCACTTACTTCAGGTTCAGCTGTGAGGTAAGGCGGCGTATAGCAATGATACGGAAACAGGTGCATCAGCTGATGATGTCTTAAAATCGCCTTGAGCTTCTCCACTGGCCACTTATACTGACAATCCCCAAAGGCGCGCAACGGAAACAACTGCCCCAAAAGCCGCTCCCCTACCACCACCGTCCCCGCTTCCGACTCGGGGTGTTGACTGAGAATCCGCTTCATCTCCGCCGGATTGGCGTGGGTGTGGTGGTTGACCAACGTCTTCGTGCTCCACTGACCTTCCTCATCGACGCTGGCGATGAAGCCGGACGTGTCGCCCGTGCCCGCCACATAAAGGTCGCAGTCGTTGACGTAGGCCAGACTAACCACGGCGCCGCTCAGGCTTGCTGCGAGATTCTCCAGGTTGACGTGCTCGACCACTTCGTTGTCCGAGTTGAGGGTCTCCAGGCCGCACGCGGAGATGTCGTGGTCCATCCTCAGGAAGGCTTCGCGGAGCCGATCTGGGACCTGGTGGAGCGGATGAGGTTCCTTGACGCGGTCGAGGACGTACTGACGGAGCCATTTGAAGTGATTGGGTCGTTGGCCGGCAATCATGTAGTCGCCAGGGTGCATCTTCCGGCTAACGATTGGTGGGAACTGGACAGAGCGGAACAGCAAAATGAGAAATGTTTAATAATTTCGATATTTTTGCTAAAGAAAAATCTAATCCCACTACTAGTACCCGATCTACGAAACAGATGGGAAAATACGGGGAAAAATAATCCGTCACATATTTGACCAGTGAAGGTTAATGCACACACAAGCTAAAACATCAATCAAATACTCGCCATAAATACCGATTGAGAACTAATTTTCCTTCCGTAGATTCCCTCGAGATCGGAATTTCATGAACAAAAAGACCCCTTCAACAGATTTAATTAAAAATATACCATGGAAGCGCACCAGTATAAGGAATGACTAAATAAATCAATTTAAAAAAATCTAACCAAGCCAATACATCAATCAAGTACTTCGCACAATAACGAACTCACGGCAAACTCTCCTTTCTGGAAAACCACTCGGAATTCCTCAAAGCCTCACATTTCTTGTTGCAAAAAGCGTTCTCGGTAGGGTAAATGACCCACAAACGCACCTCCGATTTCGCAGCCAGCGACGCGTCCATCTCTTTGGCCAAACGGTCCAGTGACTCGAGGTCCATCAAGGCGACGGCGACATAATCCGCCAAGCGTTCACTCAACGCCTGCCCGCATCCCGGCCCACCGTGGCCGTCAATCACTGCAAAGAGCATCCCGCCACTGCGCAACAACCTCGCCTCCAGACAGCGATCCTCAATGGGGAAATTGGCCGCCAACTGGCTCACTTCGAACGACTTGATGGGCGGGGGAATCTCCATGTCGAGGGAGGTCGCCTCGCGCAGTCGGAGAATGTGGTTGATCTGCGGGGTGGTGAGCTTGGCGCGCAGTCCGCCCGGCAGTTGGGTGTGAAAGGCATGGGCCAGGCAGGTGGTGGAGGGGAATGTGGAGCGGTGGGCAGTGCGGCGGAGGAGAAAAATGCGGGAGACGCTCCGGAGGGGCGCGTTCATCTTCCCTTGAGTTTGCGAACCCAACACTTTTTCATCAACAACTTCCGGGAAAGTTTGTATGAGCAAAATTACCGTCAAAGAAGATATCTTCTCATTCGAAATAAAAGAAATCGAATTAGATTTGAGAATTCACACAGGCACACAAAAAGCTGTTGACTGTTTATAAACTAGAGTAATCAGTGGAATAAAGAAAGATTACACACTTCATGAAGAAATCAATCAACTACGGTGTGATAGCGTTGAAATCGATCAATCAATGCAAGTCTGCCCCAGTCTCTTGAGGCATTCGCTGCCCAACGTTTAAATAACGTGTTTATATCTAAATGAAATATGAATCTACCAGTAAAGTTTATTTAAACAAAAACAACTTATTTTAGTTAAAAGAAAATATACACTTCAGCATAAAAAAATTTGATTTTGAATAAAATATCCTACTATTTAAAGGCAAATTTAGTGAGTCAGATAAAAAAGGTTGAATATCGATTTCTATTGTAACTGTAAACGAAATAAAAATATAGTTACTTCAAATCATCAGCTGCTTTTTGAGACAATTAAATTTGTTTTTTAATCATAATTAAACAACATTAGTCCAATGTCAATGGAATTCGAGGTTGTTTCCGGTTCTCGATATGCAAATGTGATGTGAATGTGACGGAAATGTGACATGATATGTGAATGTGAATTTGACGTGATATGCAAATGTGACGTGAATAAGGACGTTAAAGCAGTCGGCGTAAGCGTAGGGAATCATCAACATATTACATAATAAAAAAATCTCCATTTTTTATCCACCCACCCACCCTCGTAATACGACGTAATCACAGCCTCTACCCACCCCCTGGATCATAATCACAACGTAATCAATGGTCGACCCACCCTTTCCCCCCATATACAAAAAAAAGACATAATTGACTGTATTCTGCTGCGTGCAATAGGTCCCATTTGTCTATTAACTGAGACCAGATCGTTGAGAGCAGTACCCTTGCCCGAGATACTTGATAAAGAGCGAAATTTAAACGAAGTTCGAAGAAAGTTTTGGGTTTCGTGACCAACCCCCCCCCCCTTGTAATTATTACATAATCATAGGTCGCACCACCCAAAAAATCGTAATCAAACGTAAGCTTTTCGGGTACCACCCACCCACCTCCCCTTGATTACGTAATATTATGTAGATAATCCCTAGCGTAAGAGTAAAATTAAAGACACGGACCAATAGGAATGAGACACGGGGTGTGGCCTCTCTTACGGTTAACTTCTTACACTAATGCCTGACGTAAGGGGCAATGGGCCTTAAGTTTCGTCGTAAGAACGGAGTAAGAAAATGTCAGTAGAATCGCTCTGGTCAAATTTTGAGAGGTAGAATGGTTTCCTTGAAATTTTCTGCTCTTGCGCCTTACGCCCAGATCCTTACGCCGAGTACTTAAACATCCAGTCGTAAGTGTAAACTTATCAGGCCTTACGCCTAAGTTTACGTTACGCTTACGCCGGTTTGCTTAACCCTCTGAGGACTGGGTGTTTTGACCCCCCCTTGAGGACGGGGTTGATCCATTTTGGATCACTTGCGTGTAGGCTGCTTAATGCGCTCATATGCTAATAACAGGATCTATATGGCAGTTTCCCTGTAAATGTCGAGTTGTCTTTGTACACACAGTGTGTCATACTTCCCAGCAAGAAAACAACAACAAAGAAGCCTACACTGGCGGTGCGCATTGGGCAGCCTGCTCGGGGTTTCCCAATGATTTAATTTTTTTTGTGCGGGATCTGGATATCAGATTATTTCATCTGCCCATCCAAATTATGGGCATCCGAGATGGCTTAAGATCTGCCGTTTCAAAAAGTTGAGAAAAAAATCGTACTTAATGTGAAAAAATGTCGAATAAGAGACGCATTTTGCCTGATCCATTTTGGATCACCTCGGATCCTTATCTTTGTCATCAAATTTATGAAAT
>LRSR01008282.1:5000-12400 GCA_001579985.1 Hypsibius dujardini
TGGCTCTTCCTTGCCTTCAGGGTATTAATAACAGACAGGACGAACACAGACGGTTCCTTTTCTGGCGTTGCCTACTTCTAAATTGCAGTGTACATCAGCGCTGCTGGTTCCTGGATAAATATTTTTAAGTCTTAATTTTGCCTTCTGTTTGTCTGTCTGTCTGTCTGTTTGTCTGTCTGTCTGTCTGTCTGTCTGTCTGTCTGTCTTTCTGTCTTTCTGGCTGGCTGTCTGTTTGGCTGCTTTTTGTCGGGCTGTCTGTCTTCCCCTATGTGCTAATGGTCTCGCGTCACTTTCAAACCGACAATCAGCACGCTGAAGGGTGAACGTGTTTGAAAGGGGCGGAAGCTGGAGAAGGATAGGCAGCTGGTTGCTGGAATGGTCCGAGAAAATGAGAAGATTGACGCGCGCGTCTGCTGACGGAGGGAGAGTCAGTTCACAATTGTACTACAGATGGGAAGAGTTGCTGTGTTTAGCGGAAGGCGAATGCCGGATTCCGGAAAAGCAGCTTTTTGCAGGCCGAGTCGGAAGTCCGTTTGTGATTGAACGAACATCGTTGTCTATCGTTTGAATGTATATGGGTGTGTTGGTCTGACTAAAACTAGAATGGGACAAGAGTCCTTGTTTTGGCTAAGTGCCTGATGGTTGAAATTTGAACTCCAGATGGAAGTTTTGAAAGGTTACATAAATAGTCTTTAGAGAGCTTTAAGTGAGCTTCGTGCGTGTACGAGTAGTGAATGTCAGTGGCATCATCCTGTGTTCCCGGGCTCAATGAATGAAGGTGCTAGTGGTTGAAAAAACTTCGAAGTTTATCGTTGTCTGTGTGAGGACGGAACAGGTAAATTTCCATGTTTACAAATGTAGATGACTTTCCGGTTGGGAAGCGCTTCCGTTGGAGCAGTCGTCCTGAACATGCTCTTCCTAGTTAGCAGGCTGTCCATGTTGTCGGTAGCTCTCCCCATGGTTGCGTTTCAGTCTACATCTGTGTCTGTGTCTGTGTCTGTGTCTGTGTCTGTGTCTGTGCCTGTGCCTACTACATCTTTCTGCCTTCGAATTCCATGGTATACACCCTCGAAGTGATCGTTTTTAATATCAAATTTTCCTTGGATATTTTGTTCAAGAAAGATGATCTCCCAATACGCCCACGGGCCGACAGGTCCCACTGTAATGAATAGTGTAATCCGAGCGAAGTGTCTGATCAGCGTTTCGACGTCGAAAGGTTACACGAATACGCACATCCTTTAAGGAAAGTAAGGCAGCTCAAGACGATTGGACCTTCAGGCTAATTAATTTTGAATTTCAACTGAAACTGATCAATTTAGCGTTGTTTTTCCACAAATTTGCGTCGTAGTGGCGCGCCTCTTTTTTTCGTTGAAATTGTCGCTTCGCCTTGAAATGCCCGAGGTGGGCCATTAAGTTTGACCTTTATGAGAGGCCGCGGCGTTTTTAGGCTGAGGTGACCGTTGGAGGATATATGAGAAAACACGTGCGAAGGTTCGCACTGTAGGATTCCTACCGTAAATGGCAACTGGATTGGGGGCTTTTTCCCAATTTATTATAAATGAATGTTGAATTTGATGTAACGCGACGGGAGGGCTGACCAGTAAAGTGGTTGTCGTTATCGTTATTGGTCACTAGCCATCCCTTAACAACAACTCATCGACGCCCTTTTCTGGGATAAGTGACAAATTCATTAGTGAAATAAGTGGTGTCATCAATTCAAGAGTTGGTTTTTTGACGTTGATTGCAGTTACAGCAGGGTGCGCTTTACAGCAAATTGTTTTGGACGCTCGTAATGGGTTCACGTCCATGTGGGTGCCAGGGTTTTGTATTGCAAAAATAATACTCTGAAGCAATTGTTTGTCTATGTCTATGTCTGTGTCTGTGTCTGTGTCTGTGTCTGTGTCTGTGTCTGTGTCTGTGTCTGTGTCTTTTTCTATGTCTTTGTCTGTGTCTATGTTTTTGAAATTTGTATACTCCTGCCTTCTACCAGACGAGATTCAAGTTCAATGCCAATTTGACTCTTCGCCATCGAGAAAACAAATAAATACAAAATATTTCAGATAAGTTCTGAGAAGGCTTCGCAATCCACCTCACTCACACACACCGTCACCCCAGTAGAGGGATGCGCAGGTCGATTCGCGGCATGATTTATGGCAGATCTGTATTTGAAAATGGGGACAACTCACAGAACAAGCGCCGGTATGTCCACAACCATGACCCGCACGAAGCGAAATGAGTGCTTACTTTATCGGCATTGTCGTCAACTTTTTCACGTATGTACCCGCGTCCGTCCGCATGGACATGGTTAGTCCGTCAGAAAACAGTTTTATGGCAATAGAAGGCAAACGATCAGTATATGTGGATGAACTAAAAAAACTGGTGTCATGTCTAGCAGCCGTAGGAGCAGCCAAAGCGAGAGTACCTGGTCGGGGCAGTGGGATGACCAAGTCCAGGATGTCTCAGCTTCAACTGATGTCGCTATTCAAGTGGGGTCTCACGCACTGACAGAAAAAGCTGTAAGTTCAGGCGGACAAACAGAGAGACAAACAGACAGGTACACAGACAGACAGGCTTATAGACATACAGACAGACATACAGGCAGACAGACAGACAGACATACGACAGGCAGGGCGGGGACATCCTCTGTACATGAGACACATGTCCTCGAGCAGAACGGAATTCCGTACTAATGCAAACCGTTTTTTTATATTTTCAGAGGCCGTACTATTGTCTCAAAGTAACTGGACTAGTTCTGTTAATCTTAGCCTTAATTGCCGGAGCTCTTATCGGAGGATATTTACTTCGTCGATATGTGGTCGAGCTGAAGAATAAAGGACAAGATTCTTCCTTACAGTTCGGAAACTGGAAGGATTCCGAGTGCCAGCAGCTCAACAGGTCTACTACGACATCCCAATGCAGGTAGACAAAAAATTCCTTCAGATAAAAAGATACAAAAACCGAGTTGTATATATTGTATATATAGACACGGACACAAATACAGGTACAGACGATCGAACAGGCACAAGCACCGATATAGACGACAGATACAAACCCAGAGACACAGACACAGGCATGGACACAGGCACGAACACAGACGCATACAGACACAGACACAGACAGAAACACAGACTCAGCCACAGACCGACAGACCTGGAGATCTACAGTCACTGATCCGTTCCATTCACAGTCTGGGAAACAATCAAAAACCGACGCTACTGATCATCTGCCTAAGTGGCTTCCGACCGGATTTCATCACCAAAGACGCTACTCCCGCCTTATTACGCATAAAAAACTGCGGAGTTCACGCTCCATCCGGTCTTCGGCCTGCTTTCCCGACCAACAGCATGCCCAACCAGTATACCATCGCCACGGGACTGCACCCTGAATCGCACGGCATTGTCGACGACACCTTTCGGGACCACGACACAGGCAAGGTATTTGACGGAAGTCGAGGACAGACAGGGCCGCTGCAGAACGATCCCGGCTGGTGGAAAGGCGAACCAATTTGGCAGACGGCGAAGAATCAAGGCAAACGCGCGTTCGTCTATCATTGGGCTGGAAGTGAGGTGCATGCTGCTGTCTGTTTAAATATGTCTGTATCTCATACTGTTTTTGTCTGTACATCTGCAATGTGATTGTTGTCTTATAACTTGAGTGATCTCCTTAGGTCGTTGGGAGGAAGCCGGATGAATCGGTCGGTTATCAGACAAACACGCCATTGAAGCAGCAGTTCGAGAAGGTAACCGGTTGGGTTACAGCTTCGGGAGCGGACAGACCTGCCATCGTGATGGCTTTCATCGACGAACCTGCAACAACAGGTCAGGCTGAATTGCATGGGTATATCTGTATGAATGTATGTCTGTCTGCTGTCTAGACGTCTGTTTGCCCGTCTACCCTGTCTGTTTGTCTGTCAGTCTGTTTGCCTGCCCCTCTAGACATCTGGTCTGTCTGTCTGTTTATATGCCATTCACTGAAATCAATAATAATAAGCCACGAGATAAATTCCGTGTAATCGCTTTTCATTGCGCACACTCTGCTGCGTACGAATGTAATACGGTAACTGTCCTCAAAAATCAAAACACACTCACATACAGTAACTATTTGGTAATTTCAAAAACGGAAATTACTCGTCTGCTGCCAGTTAGGTCAGAACGCGTCCTAAAAAAACATGGCATAAATATATTTTGCCCCGACAAAAAGCACCCAATCAACGCAATTACTGTCAAGCTTGATCAAGCGGCCCAGTCGATGGTGGCGCTGGCGGCTTGCTGCACGAAGAAGCAGACTGTCAGTTTCCCCGGTTCCCCCTTACCGGCGCTGAATTCGGCGAAGACCTCTTCACCCACGTACGACATGATCACTGCCATGCTATCGAGCGGTTCAAAGTCCTCGTCAAGTGCCTGTCTGCCACCTCGCTGGACCTGAGAGTCTGTGAAAGAAAGTTTCATTGAACGTTAAGACATGGGACATTCGTTGTCTGTCTGTGTGTCCGTCTGTCTGTCTGTGTGTCTGTCTGTCTGTCTGTCCTCTGTCTGTCTGCCTGTCTCCCTGACCGTCACAGACACGTACTTCCGGTCAGACAGACATCCGCCCACAATGTCTGCTTGGCCACGCAGACCGACACCACCGCCGGCAGGGTCAACAGCTCACGCGCCGGCAAGTTCATCTGCAAACCGCGATCCACCAAGACAACGGCCACGTCCCGCGCTTGGTACTCCGCGTCCAGATCGCCCAGCACTTCCGACACCTCCACCCGGCAGACTGATCGCTCGTGGCGAATCAGATAGGAGTTGCCTTGATTGACCAGCGCGGCCGGTTTCAGTTCCCCTCCAACTCCCTTGGTCCATTCTTCCTCCAGGGAAGCCAAAATGGACGCGTCAGAGTAGATGACCCGAGCGGTGGAGCTAACATTCGAGTCGCGCGCCTCCGGCATCGGCACGAACAGCAATACAGCTTCCTGATCCTGAAATTTTTTTATTTAATTTAGGGAAAAGTTCAACGTAATTTTGTAATAAACAGTAGAAAAATTTGTAGAAATATTTAACAAGCGAGATGACAAAATAAAATCACTATTTAAAGTATTTAAATATAAAATTTATAAATTGAACCACAGGAGTTTTTTTTGTACACTTACATTAAATTTCGCAAAAACAAGTACTATTTAACTATGAAGTTTATAAATTGAATCATAAATGGTTTTTTCACATCTACACCAAACTTTGTAAAAACCAAAAATCAAACAACGGATCTTTAGCCATTAAAGTTTCCGTTCTAATCAACTATCTTATTCAACTATGTTATTCAACAGCTGATACAAATTAAAATAAATTACGCGCCGGCTCCAGCTTGTTATCTAAAATAGATTACCGTAATTATTAGCATTAATGTATTAATAAATGTAACAATGATTAGTAATTCAGCATTATCCGGAAAATAAAACTGCTCAAAATAAGGATTCGGACATTTGTTTGCTAATTTTAGAATTGGCAAGATTAGTTTTATTAACAGCTAAGACTAATAGCATTTAAAAAATGACAACTTACATGTGGTAGAATTAAGTGAAATAGTTCATTATTTATTTATTTAATATTTATTTATTTATTTTATTTATTATTCAATACAAAAAATAAAATTTAATAATTAGAAAAAGGAGGAGCCGGAAGTTTTTATTAGGTTAAATTTTTATTAAATATTAGTAAACTAATAATACAATTGCGTCGAAATACCTTGATATCGACGAGCTTGACAAGAATCTTCTCTCCGAACGGCGGGACATGAGCCGGCGGGAACTGCAGAATGGCACACTCTCGTTCCGTCGGGGTCAAATCGAAGCTGACCCCCTGGGGGAAGGCCGGTTTGAAGGCCACCTTCGGGTTGCGCTCCATCAGCCGATCCAGCAGGCTGATCCGTCGGTCAACACCATCGATGAAGATGTCCACGAGAAGGAAGACACGCTCTTTGCCATGACGACGTTCAAGCCGATAGCCGATGACGTCCACCAAAACAGTGGTGCCTGCGATGATGCGCCGGGCTAGGTCGAGGTCGCTGGCGCTCGCAGACAAGTCAGCAAATTCCAGGTTGTTCATGGGGTGTACGAGCCGGCAGGAGAAGAGACATGTAGGATGCTCGTAGGCGTCACGACAGGCATCACCGATGGCCTTGTAGTGCTTGTCGTCAGCGATGGGTTCGACCGTGCCTGAAAGCGTCAAACAAACACAATTTTTAAACTTATTGTCTGTCTGTCTGTCTGTCTGTGCCAGCCTATCTATCGATATGTCTGTCTGTCTACCTGCCTTCCTGCCTGTCTGTCTGTGTGTGTCTGTGTGTGTGTGTGTGTGTGTGTGTGTGTCTGTGTGTCTGTTTGTCCGTTTGTCCGTCTGCCTGCCTGCCTGCCTGCCTGCCTGCCTGTCTGTATGTATGTCTGTCTGCATGTCTATCTATCTGTCTTCGCGGTTTCCCGTCAGTTTATCTGTCGGTCTTTGACAGTCAGCAAGGGAGCAAGCCAGAGTAACTTTACCAAAGTCCTCGTAAAAGACGTGCCGCTTATTGTCGCGAATGCCGAGGAAAGTGGCGCGATACCAGCATTCATCCTTCGCATACCTGCAACAAGAAACGAAATTGATCAATTATTTGTGCATAATTTGAGAGGTATCGATCAGACGAGGGATCAAGCAAAGATTGGGAAAACGTTCGATAGATTCAGTTCAGTTGTGGTGTTTGATTGATGGATTGATGCTTTTGTTAATAGGTTTTTGTAAGGTTGCGTGTGGGTTGATTGGTTGATTGTCAACGACTCACTTGACGATACACGGAGCGCCATATTTCAATTGACTGACGTGGAGATTCTCGCAGGCCGCAAAATCCGACTGCCATTTCGTCGAAAGACTAGCCAAGGCTTCTCCGACCTCCAGTGGGCGGAGGTAGAATGTCCCGTCATTTTCTAAGAAGCTGATCCCCGCGAAGAAGGACGCTGTCCTGCAAAGAGAAAGAACACGCCAATCAATCAATCACTTGTTGAATAAAATGATAAAATAAATAATGAAAAAATAAAAAATAAAAAATAAATGTGAAACCTTAACTACTGTGAAATTAAATGTAACAACTACATTCCAAATGAAAAAAATTGTATTACAATAATAATAAATAAAACATTCATCAGTTTTGAATTTTGATTAAAGTAAACATGTAACGCAAGCAAATTCATCAATCAACCACTTGGAAGCAGGACATAAATTAGCCCTAATCAACCAATCAAAGAGCGGCCGGAATACAGAAATCCGTCTAGGAAACACAAAAACAATCAATCAATTCACCAATCGAGCAACGTACGAATTAGGAGTCTTCGGAGCTTTCCACGGGTTCCTCTCATACGGCGGCAACGGGACGCTCGGCGGCGGCGG
>LRSR01008283.1:0-19996 GCA_001579985.1 Hypsibius dujardini
GACTGGAAAACTCAGTCGACTGCATTCGCCCTCACTTCAGTCAGCAGCCAAGCGAAATTTCCATATCTTATTCACGGATTCATTCATATGGTTCACCCAAAATAAGGATGTCTGTCATGCTCTGTCGTCGTGTAGGTCAAATTACTTTGTATGGGTGAAGGTAACTTTTGGATTTTGGAATTGGGTTAGCCTCCGGGTGGTCCGAACTACGATTGCCTACGTGTGTTATTTGAACACTTCGAAATGGTTTCTGATTGCTTCAGCAGACTGTTCCATAGCGGTTCGCAAAGTATTGACAAAATTGTGTTCCGCTTCCGTGAACGAGGCGAACATTCTTCAAGGATGCCTTTACACGGATAGGGCACTCTTGCCAAGCCAGACATGACTGCCATTCGTTCAAAATAATCGGCAGCGCAACAAGTGAAGTACTCACTTGACAAGCAAATGTGCTAGTGTGTATGAAATTGCCGGAAGTGTTTAGCGAACCATTCTCCAGAAGTGCATACCACGTATGCAAAACATCGCCACTGTTGAAGGTCGACGAAAGTGCTATATAAACCTTCTTACCAAAGAAACACGTAAAATTATTTTGTCGAAGTTTGCTGTTTTGGGGCTTTTTATTACGTAAAATACTTACAAAGGTTACACGCAACCATCATGATGCGTAGGATGATTTCCTGTTTAGCCATATCTGGTTTGCTTTTATTACAGACCGCAAATGGACAACCCGCTGCTGCTGGAATGAGCGCGACCCAACCGATCAATAACAACGCCCAACAAGCAGCAAATCAGGTAAGAAATCAGTCGTGTAACCACATTGGGGAATGTTGTGACCTCCTGGCCGAGTCGAGACTATGAAATTTTAATTGTACTTTATTTACAGGTGATTAATCTGGTGCAGGAGGCACTTGGAGGACAGCTGACCCAGTACCGACCTGTTTCGTTTCGATATCAAGTTGTTCCGGGCGGAGTAAACTACTTCATTAAGGTTCGATTGTAGATAGATGAAATTAGGTTGAATGATTACGCTTACACTGCCCCGTCGAGATCGCATGGGTCAACTGCATTTTGGGATGCCGTCATCTTATCGTTTTCTCGCTGTAGGTTTTGGTAACGACCAACCAGCAGGGTTCACAATACGTCCACTTGAGGGTGGGAGTTCCGACCAACCAGATTGGCAGTTTGAACGGGATGGAATTGAACCGACAGCTCGCTGACCCTATCTCTTACATCTATATCAAGCAGTGCCCCGTTCAGGGTTAACTCCAAGTCAACAGAATCCGTTTATACTTTAACGGGACAAGAGAAAAGAGCTCTAACTTGGGCAAGAACGGAGATTTCTCTCCCGATCGGTGTGAGTTTTTTCCACAAATATCGATATGGGTCTAGATTTCATGATTTTACATTGGGGTCTCGGACTGGAAATCACATTTGCGGTTTCAGAAAAAATATGGAAGAAAACGACTTCCCGCGCCACTTGACATCGAGGGGCACGCCGCAGACGAAATTGTTTTATGTACCCCTTTTACTTTGAACAAGTCAGGTTTAGAAAATCATTAAAATTGTCAAAGTATTGGGAAAAGTTTCAGCCGTCTGAATGTTACGAGCACGCTGTGTCTCCGTGCCCCCAATGGTCATGCTTTTAATTTAAAGCCAGCTGAACGTGCTTAGAGCAATGTTAAAACATCAGCTGTTCAAGTTGAGTGACTTCAACTACAACACTTGCCCAGATAGCTGAGCAAACAATCTATGAAAATGCACACGCACGACTCTATCGTTTTCCACCCGAAAAGGCATTAGAATTGGCGGCATTAAAGATATTCACGCCGAAGCCTTGGCCCGCCGCACTACCCGCACCGAATCCCATCGCACCAAATGGACTGGTTTGACTCATCCCAGTATTCTGCGTGAAAACACTCCCCATCTGTGCGCTCCCTCCCCCAATCGAGTTCCCTTGCGCGGAACTCCCAAACCCTCCAAACGGCATGCCCCCAAACTGTCGCTTCACTCGAGTGCGGACCCGATCGTTTGACTGAACGTTCTGCTGCTGCAGATGTTGACCGCTAACTGAGCCTCCCGCCTGAGCAGCACCACTGGCGGTTGGGTTGATTCCACTGGCTGAATTGGCGCTCAGAGCACTGGACACTGTTCTGTCTTTTGTTGCTTGGTGATTGGCCTGATTGATACTGGACGCTTGACCGTTTCCGAGAGCTCCCGCGTTGCCTGTGGCGGCTGCGTTTCCGGTGCTTAGCTGTTGAAGTTGATCGATTTGTTGCTGCTGCTGCGTTCGTTGTTTTCCGTTGAGGTTTTGTCGGTTGGGTCCGTTAAAATTGCTGCTCGGAAACAGACTGCCTGCAATTCCCACACACACAAAATTCAATGTATATTTATGATGTTATTCAATATATATAATACGCAATATAAATAATACTGAATTTATAATATTTCTAAGTATGTAAATAAAATTTCCAGATATATATTTCAATATATATATGAGGTTCAAGTTATGTAATATTTCAGTATACTAATATTCATTATTTATAACAGTAATAACTATTTAGTAATATAAGAAAGGTTATCTATTGAGAATGGTGTGCAAAATAAAGAAGGCTAACCTAAATTTGAAAATTCAGCCATGACGAGGGAACAGCAAACCAATAACAAGGTGACAATCGCTCTCGGAATCATTTTTTGTGATCGGTTATTTAAAGTCACGGAGATATAGTGAGTGAAGGAAGTGCGAAAAAAACGCAGGAGCCAAGGGGAGATAAAAACAAATGTTAAAATAGAATTGTTACCAATATAAGGCAACGATCAAGGGAAAAATGCAGAAGGAAGTTTGTAAAAAAAATTTAGTACACGTCTATTTGCCGCACGCTTGACTTTTCTATTTTTGTTTGTGATCAAAAGTTCAATGGCATTTACCTTATACTCATGCACCGTATACGCGAACCTCATGTTTGGATGTTGCGAACGTGCGGTAAGTACGGAATGAAACGGATTGGCCGCTGGCTATTGTGGGAAACCACCGGTAGAAGCGTAATAAACATGTTTTCGGATTTCAATAACATATCACCTTCGCAATAATAACGGTGCGGGCATCTAAACATTTTGTATTCGCTTGGCCTGAATAAGTTTGCGAACAAGCTGATTTATGGTACACTCGGTTTTTGCCTCGTACTCAAACGTGGTATGACTCAAACACTAAGAATACGCGGGACAGACCCTAACAATCAGTGATGTCACTCGGTCACAGTAAAATTATTTTTATCAAAACCCATTCTTGTTGGGGCCTGTTTTCGATCAAATAATACAATTTTGTTTGCGCAAAAAAAAAACGGCAATGGAACGAACGTAGGAATGCACTAGTTTTGTTAGAGTTTCTTTTGAGTGTAACAGAACTCTGCCTGGATATTTGCTCTCCCGAGTCCTGCCGGCATTGCCCACCACCGGCGGTCCGAGATCTAGAGCTGAGGGCGGGCAAACTTTTGAAACTCGCGGCTATATTAAATGATAAATGATGAATCTAAATCCACGTCTACGAAATCTCAGCCCAGCTCCCAAAAATCTGTAACTCTAGGCTCTACACAAAATAGGTTTCGGCATAACCGACGTTGTGTCCCCGACATTCGGTCCTCCCGACATTGTATCACTTTTATGCGTCCCGCCCGACTCTCTGTCCCCAGACATTGTGGCCGTAGATATTATATCCTCACAGACATTGTGGCTAAGTGAAGAGACTGTCCCCAGACATTCTGTCCCTACCGACATTGTGGCTTGGTGAAGAAGGTTGTGGATATACTACAGTCGACGACAAGATTGAGTGTAATGGAGGGTCCGGGGGATGGGCAAAAGAGGCGGAGCAGGGGTGATTTTCATACAATCGAACAATCAACCACTCGATCTGCAGCAGTTGTTTTGTTCCATTTTCAAACAAAGAATTTATTGTCCAGTTTATGTAAAGGATGAAAGCTATGTACGATACCGGTTGATTGCCCGATTGTTTGCCCTCTGCCAATTTTGTTTCCGGTGTTGCTTTTTGTTTTTGATGTTTCTTCAGCTCGGTGATGTCATGAAATTGGAAATTTTCATCCATTTTGTACATAGCTTTCATCCTTTACATAAACTAGACAATAAATTCTTTGTTTGAAAATGGAACAAAACAACTGCTGCAGATCGAGTGATTGATTGTTCGATTGTATGAAAATCACCCCTGCTCCGCCTCTTTTGCCCATCCTCCGGACCCTCCATTACACTCAATCTTGTCGTTGACTGTAGCTTCAAACCAGTTCGCTCTGATCCGGTCTTGGAGTGTTTCGCTGAACGTTTGAACTGTACCGATTGGTTTCCGTTTTCGAATATTTTTTTGTATGAGGGATTTTTGGGTATTATTCGCTCGGGTAGGTTTTGGCATTTACTGCTCAGTGATTCTTCTACCAATTCTGATTCTTCGAGGTGGGGCTCATTTCTATTTTTAGCAATATTTTTCATGTTCAGTTTTATTATGGGCGCACATAAGTCCATACTGTCTGGAAAGACACAATGTCTGGCAGACGGAACATAAAGTCTGACAAACACAATATCCGAAAAACACATTTTTGGAAGGACACAATATCTCAGAGACACAATGTCATGCGGATACACCGTCCAACGGACACAAATTTGCGAACACAATTTCTGAGGACACAGTGTCCAGGAACACTACGTCTGCACACCACAAAACGCCCATATATATATTCCAAGGGGCAACGGGCAGGACCCTCCCCCACAAGCCGAGAAAAAAAACCTGCCTCCTTCACGGAGCGTTAATAAGGCGAACATTATCTGTAAACAGTGACCGGTAGCGGATTGACTTTGCCCTGTGGTGGGGGGGGGGAAGGATTTTGGCTTTTTTGCTCCCCCCCGCATGCCTACCATCGGACCTCAATTGGCCACTGACAGTTTCTACTGATGTGCATCATCCTGGAAACACCCAAGCATCATGGTTCTTCACAAATTGCAAAGAAAAACATAAAGGTTGCATTGCAGATCTCCCGCTACTCAACGGGGCCTTCTGCTCACGCAATCAATTTTCCATCCGTTTCGTATAACCTATAAGTCAATCTTCAACATGTTTAAAATATAATTACAGAGTAACTTCCTTTTTGCTGCATGCCAGTTTCACTGCCCACACACTTCTGCGAAATACTTTCCAACAGCAGATCCAAAGTACAACAAACCCTTCAAAATGGTTGGGCATTGCCTTACCGCTCGCAAGCTCATAGCACTAGTTTCCGCATTCATAGTGGCTTGCCCTGACAAATTGCAAGGGAAAATAAATTTTGTCACCATAACGGCGGGCAAATTTTCCGTTGTCAGTGCAGCGACCGTTGCTCCTGCCTATGCTATCGCCATTGAGGACATGTCCAAACGATACCCCGACATCTTCGCCAACCACACAGTCATACCCATCAATGTCGCCCTCAACTTCAATCCCGGCACTCCCGATGGAGACTGGCTGGTGATGGAGGAGCTAGTTAAGGCTTATGGAGCTGGAGTCTTGCAATCAACAGACCCGACCATCATCTTAAATTCAAGTAAATGGATTTATTGTAGCACTTTCAATCACAGATTTTCCGTGACTTAATATCGCTCCAATATTCTATTATTGATGTGTTTTCTAATATTCTACGATGATGTGTGTATTGTAGTATTGTCTCCATTTTATAACGGATGTGTTTTCCAACGTAGTAAGTGCTCGGACGTTTTCAACCATCGGGGACTTCGCGAGAGGTGAGGTGAGAGCTACTATGAAAATTCAAAGCATGGACTCTTAAAACTACAACTTCATTTGTTCACACGAAATAATTGCAAAGGAATAGCAAGATTATCAAAAACATGAATTGACTCATTTTCCATTTTTGCTGTTTAATCAGTACAGGTTAATCACAACAGTTCTGCCAAGGTCTAAAATAAAGTGATTTGAATATTTAAGACCTTTTACAACTCTACCCTGGAAAATGCCATAATGTTATGCCTCAATAATTACGTGTGTCTTTATGCGCTTTATGAAACATGCGTGTGATTGTCGTAGCCGAACAAAATGTTCTAGGCTTCATCTTAGGCTCTAGCTTAGAATCTATGCTACAAGTGCTGAACCAACCATTGCAATAATGCATTTTTTTTTACAGAAGACAACATTTTGACACTTTCTTGGTAAAAATATTGGAGACATGCAAAAAACAAGACAAATCTTAAGAATATGCATGATTTTGATTGCTTGTATTGTTGCTAGCGGTCCGTCCGAGCCTAATCCTCGTCGATACCCTACCAACATGATCGTCTTCCCGGGTTCACCTTTTGACACTGGGGCTGCTGTAGTGGCGACAATGGACACTTTCCATTGGAAGTCAGTGGCCGTCATCTGGGATCTTTGCTCGTCCTTGGTCAATGCTGCGCGCGTCGAGGGGATCCTGCGAGGCCTCCTGCCGCTTCTGGAAAAACGGTCGCTGGATATCAACGCACTCGTGATCAAAATGGATTCCACAAAGGACGCCGTACCCTTTGCGTACTATGACGCACTGTGGCGCGCGGGAAACCATTCCAGAAGTACAATTGGTTGTAACCTTTTGAGGCAACGAACGCCTTTATAAGAGACCTTTTACACTCGTGACAGCTAAAATTGTTTCGATATACCGTAGTTGTCGTATGTGGGATACTGCCCCGTGGATTCCGGAAACTTATGGTAATTCTGGAGTGAAATTCAGAGCCAAAGGCAGGCAATGAAGTATCCGCCTAGACACAGAGGCGTACAGACGGACCGACAGATAGATAGACAGGCAGTTATATAGATAGACCCGCAGGTAGGCAGACACACACACAGACAACACACAGACACACAGGCACACAGGCACACAGACAGACACACAGACACACAAACACACAGACACGCAGACACACAGACACACAGACACACAGACACACAGACAGGCACACAGACAGACGGGTCTGTGTGTATTGTGTAAAGATTTCATTGTGTTCGTAGGCAGCAGCTTACGATATCGGATTCACTTCAGATAACGAATACGTGAGCTGAGCACTAGAAATCACGCAAGGTCCATTTGTGATGCTGTGGTCGTACTTATTTATCATCTCTTGTAGGTGTTCATTTATGAACACATTCTTGATATACCTGGTGAGCATCCTCCGGAATGGAAGCAAGGCGACAATCTTGACTTGGTTCGTTAAAATACGAAACCATTCTAGTCTACCATTTTTCTCTATCGCCAGTTGTCAAACATTGCAGAAAGTGCGAAAGGCCTTCGAGAGAGTACTGGTCATTCGTTCACAGCCCATCAATTGGACCCACGCTGATACCTTGGCTGAACGGATTGTTCAACGAGGCAGCGCAATGTTTGGTATTCCGTATGATCCTGAAAACAAGGTACGAGAATAAATAATTTTCAGTGAAGGGTTGAAAATGTTCATTCACCAAACTAACCTATAATACGAACGGGGTGACGTAGTTTAACGAGATCGCACTCGGGTGTTATGAATCTGTGGAGCTGCTCTCCGAGCTGATCAACCGAAATAATCTCACCGGACAACTAAGCGACCCAAGCGCTGTTATGCAACACCTTAAAGGGCAAACTTTTCCATTGACCCTGCGCAGCGTCACCTTCGGACCGACAAGCGCGCGACCTCCAGTCATTGTGTTACAGAAATTCAATTCTTCTATGGCTACCTTTCAAGTGAGTTCTCATGCAATGCCCACCCATTGTTGTAGTGCCTGTCTGAATAAGTGTCTGTGTACTTTGTCCCTACGTTTACAATACTATTTGATCTGTCTGTCTGCCATTCTCGCTTTATGTCTATTGGTTTGTCTGCCTGCCTGCCTGCCGGTTTGTTTGTCTGGCTGCCTGCCTGGCTGCCTGTCTGCCGGTTTGTTTGTCTGGCTGCCTGGCTGCCTGTCTACCTGTCGTTTGTTTGTCTGGCTGCCTGATTGCCTGCCTACCTGTCGGTTTGTTTGTCTGGCTGCCTGTCTGGCTGCCTGGCTGCCTGCCTGGCTGCCTGCCTGCCTGCCTGCCTGCCTAGCTACCTTTCGGGTTTCCTGTCCATCGCATCTACCGGCATCTTTTCTGTCAGTAAAGCCAGACCTTAGTTCTATGGCCATTTGATTATTATCCCCTTCAGTATTATGTCCCCATTTTAGTCCTACTGTCTTACTTAATTTCAGACAATCTCAGATTTCGATATCTTTTCTCAAGTCTGGTTTTCCAACCTAATGCACGGACAACTATGGCAACCAGGAATGATACCTCTGGACCGTCCCGTCTGCGGCATACATGGCGAACGCTGTGCGGCAAAGACTTCCCAATCCACCACAACTATAGCTGCCGTCGTATCGATATGTAGTGCTGTCCTGGCTACCTTCCCGCTCTTTCTTTACTGGTGAATCAAAACTCCTAACTATAACATAAAACCATAATTACATAAAATTAGTAGATGTAAACCAGAAAATATAACGATCCCGTTTTTCATTGGAGGTACCATCGAAAATATTATCGCGGTGGACGAAACGTTTGGTGGCGCCTCGAATCGGATCCTGCTTTTTGGGTGGCTGCAGTTCAAGCTTCTGTTTTCCTTTAAATCTGGAACTTAAAATCCGGCATTTTCTCCTGAAAAGTTATCAGCATCGTAACAAATATTTTGCCTGTTCTAAATTTCAAATAATTGATTAAGGTTTGAAGTATCTGGAGTTTGTCTTTTAATTTACATTATGCCCTGTTTTTTACTTTACAAAATGGTACAAAACATTCGTCTAAATTTTGGTCTGTATTAGAACCGGCTTTTTACAAGTTTGAAACCTCCACGCCTTGAAATGAAGAAAGCGTAAAAAAATCTGTAGTTTGCCTCAAAATACAGTACTGTGTAGTTGTCTGTCTGAATTGTCTGAGAAACACCAAAAAAGTTGGCAATTCACTTGCCTGAGGGCACACTTTGTGATACAATGTAAACTGTACCACGACTATCGGAACGGCTGAAGGCGCCTCACCACCGATCGCAATTAGAGTTTGAAATAGCATTAATTTCCGGTTTCCATTTGCACATGTGATTCGTGAGAGAGATAGAGAGAGAAAATTGCACCGCTCTCGATTTTTGCCTTTTCTAGTCAGTAATACATTGAGAAAGGCAATCCGCTGAGCCGTACCACTTTCAGAAAGGGTTTGCGACATCTGTGAGCCGGACAAACGTTCTAAACTATTTTTCTAAAAAGGTGAATCAAACATTTATCAAGAATTATGGCGGAAAATAGTATTCCTGCTGATTCTGACCTCCCTGTTAAGCCTTTGGATGGTCAAAATGACATTGGATGGGCCTATGCAGGAGCGGAAACGGATGATTACATCACTGATTTTGTGAAGTTTGCTGCTACCACGTCCGGACCTGTTGCAGACCTCGGCTGTGGCCCCGGGCACAACGTCAGGCTGTTGCTCAACGCAGGCACCAAATCAGTTATTGCCAACGACATCAACGAGGATCACCTCAAGAAATTCTATAAAACCTTGTCAGAGGAAGAGACCGAACGAGCTGTGGCTCTCCGAGGAAGCGCTTTAACGCTGAATAAAATCATCAAAACGGGAACGCTTGGTGGAATTTTAGCCGCCAATTTGCTTCATTTTCTGCATCCCAGTGAAGTTCGCAATGCTTTTAGGTTTGTTGTTTCTAAACCAAAAATGAAACGTACGAGTAATCGGCAAAAACCGACTATTTATTCATTTAAAATGCACAGGTTTATTTTATTTTATTTTATTGCATATCGAACCAAAAGCCTATCTTATTAATGTTATTTGCCTGAATCTTGTTTAAGTCAAGCCTAAATATTACCGAACCTATTTCAATGTAATTTTTACCCAGCTGGTCCAACAATCCGTGCATTTATTGACAAACAAAACTACAATATTTAAAATGTGAAATCTTACTTAAATTACAGTTTACTTAAGAGGGAAATTTGATTTCGCCGTTTTTGTGTGTGTTATTTTAAATCCAGGGTAAGGATTTACTTTAGTGTATATAACCCAGTTGAAAGTGAGAACAAAGTCGCTCAAGCTTTGATTTAAACTATTTAAGACGTATATCATTGAATTTTTTAAATTAAACTTTGTTAAAACAATATAATTATTAATGGTAAAATATTAATTTTAGGCTATTTCACGAATTGCTGGCACCGGGTGGAAAACTGTGTGTCATCGCCTTTTCCACGCGGTGTGGTGTGGCAGCCGGCAGCCAGGAGTTGATTCGCCAGCGACGGAAAGACGGCGCAGAATGGCCGGGTTTGGTGACAGCGGACTTTCAGGAAGCGACAAAACGGGACGAAGCATCATTCGAGATGGCGTACAAGGTACTGCTGAATCCGGAGGAGTTGCGACGAGAAGCGGAGGCTGCAGGGTTCCACGTTGAAAAGGCCGGATTCATTCCCCGACCCGACTATCCGGCTTGGTTTTTTATTGACAACCAGCCGGGGATGTCGTCTGGATTAATCGCGGTTAAGAATCCAATGTCAGAACCAGCGAACTCACCCTAGTCGAATTATCAGTGACGTATTTTACCGGTATAGAGCTTAGGATTGTACTTATAGGACATTATAGCATATGTCATTGATTTAGAGTACTCGTAAGTTTTGATCCAATATAACCTCTTGAGTAGAGATAATTCGGCGATCAATAAAATGTATAAAATGTCTGTCAAAAAAGGTATTAAAACAAGGTATCAGCGAGCAAGCAAAATATTGAGCCGTGCGCGTCAATTTCTATGAAAGACAGCCTACACGTTAGAGCTGACTTTAGTAAAAACGGGAATTTTCCCTCCAGATCGGCGTGTTTTTTTCTCTCACAAATGCCTGTCCATGTATAATGATTTTACATTGGGGTCTTGGGCTTGAAATCATATCTGTGAAACCGCAAATATGATTTCCAGCCAGAAACCCCAATGTAAAATTATGATATGTGGAAAGGTAATTTTGAAAAAAATCACACCTATCGGGAGGGAAAATCTTCGTCCTTGCCCAAGTGGAAGAAGGTCACTCCATCACTGGGGGACTGAAATCTGTCGAGATGACTCATGCGGATGCTTCACCATAGTCTGGATTCTTTCTAGATAGCCTCTTATTACAGCTTGACCGGAGAGCGTTGTTACCTGTCTTACCTCAGGAGAGCTGAAAAATTCGACGGGCTATGGGATGACTTCGGATTTCAGTGGTGCTACGTCAGTGTTTTTCAGACTCAACATCTCGGTCGCTGCACGTACTATCGAAATTCTACTGCTTTTCACCGTAAGCTGTTCCGCGTGCGTGAGGACAAACACGAACCGCGGATAATTCGTGCTATCCTGGTAGTGCAGCCAGTGGAGGACCCGCTCGATTTCCATCGCCAACTGTTTGTGGATTCCGCCATCCGCCGATAAAACCACGTAAACTGCATCAACCTGCCTGCAATTGGACTGGATGCGATTCTTTATCAGGTGGAAGATGGAGTCGTCGTCAAACTCCGTGCTAGCTGCGGAAAGCACGGCTTTTCCGTCATCTTTGTGAAGCGAAGGTCAATCATCACTCAATCTTTAAGGTCCCCGGCTGTAGGACCACCTTCGTTGAGGCCTACATAAAGTTATCTCCCGTCGAAACCCGCCTATGACATCTACTGCCTGCTGTCGGTGCAAAACGGCAGGCTGCCGTGTTCACAAACCACGCACACAGTGTCGTGTAATGCTTATGAATTCATTCATCAAGCATTGCATAATTCGTTGCTGGAACTGACTATAGATTCCGTTTAAATCATGACAGGCACGCACACTCAGAGGGGCTCGTTTAGGATCCTTACAACTAGAAGTCAGACCAGGACCCCCTATGGTAGGGTAAGGGGTGGACAAAGGGGCAACAAGCACTTTTTTCCAAGATTGAACCAAAAATTTAGCATCTTGCTCCTGACCATGCATCCTTGCTCCTGACCATGCAATGAAACTTGTGAAAGTCTGGGGTTTGATTTCCAAGGCCCCCATGGGATTTCAAAACTTTCAAAACTTTCAGTTTTTTTTATCAAATTTGTGATTCGTGGAGTTAAATATACGTACTCTGTTAATAACTGCAAATTACAGATCACAAACTTTCAAGAATGGTTCAAATTTGATGACAAAAAAAATTAAAAAAATTAAAATCTTAATGGTTCCCATAGATATTAAACCCCATACACCCCCACACCCCCACAAGTTTCAAAATGATTAGGAACAATAGGCCGAATTTTGGTTTCAGTTGTGGAAAAAGATATGCTGTTTCCCCCTCTATCCATCCCCTGACCGCACCATGAGGGGTCCTGGTTCGGACTTGTATAAAGTCCCTAAACAAGCCTCTGGGTACACTCAATTACAGCATGTAGAATTCTTGGGTTAAATGACCAATTAGAGACGGCTCAAAGGAGAACGCCATTGTCACCCCTAGTTTTGCCTATGCATGAACAAAATACACCCGTATTGCTAAATTTATTGTGCGGAACAACTTGAATAATGCAGTCTAAATCGGTTTAGCAGAGTACAGAACCGAAATTTCTGGGAAACATTCAATATTTTTGTCCTGTCTAAAATAAAGTCTTCGCTGATCGACGGGCAGGTAACGCGCCACACAAAATATTTAAGGCTTGTAAAGGTCGCTCATCAATGGGTATCCCGTCACGGGGTTTACGAGCAGTTACCCAACAACAACTGAACCACTTGCGGCGTTTAACCTTTTACCATTTTCTTGACATTTGAGACTATCGAAAAATGTGTTGATAAAGATCGCCTTCACTTCTCAAATATTTCTAGGAATCTTCGTCTAAAAGTGCGGCCAAAATAATCCGAACTCTCTATTTCCCAAAATGGCAAAGGCGTTCTATTCCCTGACCGCTCCCAAAGTATTGATGCTTATCGTGACCTTTGCTCAGGCTTTCCTTAAACACGCTGATGGTAAACTGAATCTCGTCACCATTACTGCCGGGAAATTTTCTGTACTCAGTGCGGCGACAGTGGCCCCGGCCTACGCCGTCGCCATTGAAGACATGTCCAAACGGTATCCCGACATCTTTGCAAACCACACCGTCGTACCCATCAATGTGGCGCTGAAAGTCAACCCAGGCACTCCCGAGGGAGACTGGTTGGTGGTGGAGGAACTGGTCAAGGAATATGGAGCTGGAGTTCTG
Source organism: Hypsibius dujardini (assembly GCA_001579985.1). Classification (NCBI taxonomy): domain Eukaryota; kingdom Metazoa; phylum Tardigrada; class Eutardigrada; order Parachela; family Hypsibiidae; genus Hypsibius; species Hypsibius dujardini. The sequence continues at coordinate 13,206 of LRSR01008283.1, forward strand.
CGGTCAAACGACCCGACTGTCATCTTAAATTCAAGTACGAATATTTAAGAGCAAGGACTGCCTGGACAGGCGGCATTTCCAATTGTCTGAGTTAACTGTACAGCGTACTTCAAAAAATACAAAAGGTCAGAAAGTGGAAAAGATGGGTCACATAACAGAAAATTAAAATGTAAGATTTGGTTTCCTAATCCGCCGGAGAAAAAATACCCCTTTGTGCCGCAAAAATGTGACCAATTAACGTACAATGTCGTCAAATGACGACACGATGACCTTTGAATTTTCACGCAAAAACGGCTTGACTTAAATTTGATCATATTTCACTTTTTTTGAGTGAAAAAGGTTGCCCTTAATTGTGGACTCGCAAAATGTTTTTTTTAAGACGAGGTTTTTTGCGTCGCTCAAGATGATCAATTGATCATCTCAAAGAGAAAATTATCTGAATCGGATTGCTGATCGCCACGTGGCCAATTGTGGAAGAAGATATCCGAATTCCCTTCAAAAAATTAATAAAAGTTACTGTTACGGAAACTCAAGATTGATTAATATACAATTTACTAAGTCGCATGAAAAAGAAGAGTAAGCGTTTTTTGATTGAACGGAATTATCGGCATGGAAGTGGAAAATGCGTTTGGCACTCAAATTAAATCCGATTTGGTACCGGGCGTTATTGGGTTATAATTTAATAATATAAATTTGGGCTGCGTACAACATTGATTCAGGGGGTTTTTCACCTTGAAGAAAACAGATCGTGCATGTTGCTTTATTTGCCAACTACACACGTGGCAAAACCCTTGCGTTAACCGAGTTAGGCCATTACACTCGTTCGACGCATAGCTGTTGTTCACAACCCCGAGTTAAAGTGCTTGATTCGGTTAGCGCAAGGTTTTTGTTACGTGTATATGTGCTGCTTGTTTACACAGTAAGTGCTCGGATCTTCTCCACCGTCGGAGACTTTGCAAGAGGTAAGCTCTGGTTCTCGAGCGGAAGATACACGTCACTGATATATATTTTAATTCTTTAATCAATATGTAATTAGAACTGTGGCTTTTCGCTGAATAATATAAGCTAACAAAATGCATACTTAAAATTTTTGTTTTGAAAACCGAGACCATTTTGTGAATATTTCAGTCGCTGACAAAACTGTAAAATCAATGCTCTGCTTTAATTATAGTTGATTCGAATTGTACCGGTAAAATCTGTTGTTGGGAAAATTGACAATAAATAATGTGGTGCGAAACTTAGTTAGCGCTTTTGTTGTTTTTGGCCCCAAACTTGTATGGACGTCAAGACGCGGTGAACTGCATGACCCTCACTGCAAATTGTTGTGATTTAAAAGTGAATTTGCTACCTCGAGTCTTATTTCATTTCTCATCTTCAAAAACGGCAAAAATAAGTTCAGCAAATACATTTAATTAATAAACCATTTTATGCTCTTTTTGCAGAGGACAACCTTGTGACGCTCTCCTGGTACGTTCCTGCGAGAAAAATAGCAAGCTTACGAAGTTTAATATTATCATGATCGCTCGCTCGCTCAGTTTTTGTTCGTTCATATCCGCTTCCTCAATCACTCCTCCGTTGGTGCTGGATTTTTCTTTTAGTTAGGAGCTTGTTTGTTCGTTCACCTATTCCTGTTCGCATGTTCTGTATGTTCGTTCAATCGTTCGTTTACTTGATTGTTGCTTCAGCTGTTTGTTCTTTCGTACGTCTTATATATTCATGCGGTATCTATAAACAGCCTTTTGTGAACAGCCTTTTGTGAATGTATAGTGGTCCCTCGGAGCCAAACCCGGCACGCTACCCAACCAACATCATCTTCTATCCTGGTTCAACCTTTGACTATGGCGCTGGTGTGATTGCGACAATGGACGCTCTCCATTGGAGGTCCGTGGCTGTGATCTGGGATCTCTGTTCGGCCTTTATCAATTCTGCGCGCGTAGAAGGTCTACTGAGAGGCCTCCTTCCGCTCCTGGAGAGGCGTTCTAAGGACATTGACGCATTAGTAATAAAAATGGACTCCACGCTGGAGGTCTTGCCCAAGGCATACTATAACGCGCTATGGCGAGCCGGCAATCATTCGCGAAGTACTATAAACAACGGGTTCTGACCTTTCCGGACTACCTGGCTTCTTCATTCAGCTCATCCATGCTAAATATAATTTTCTTTCCACAGTCATAATCTGCGGGATACTGAATCGTGGACTTCGTGAACTTATGGTAAAAGACGCCAGAATTTAAAAACGGGAGGCAGGCAAGCAAACAGACCGAAAATCAAACAGGCAGACATGCAGACAGACAAACACAATGCCTCATGCAAGCCGATGAACAATTAGATGGTTATACGTTACCGTTTTTCATAGGCGGCGGCGTCTGACATCGGCTTCACCTCAGGCAACAACTATGTAAGCAAGATTCACGCAACGGGAACCAGCTGCAGCCAATGCTCGAGTGTGATGTGCACTTTTTATTATTTCGTAGGTATTTATATATGTGTACGGTCTTGAGGTACCCGGCGAGCAACCACCTGAATGGAGGGAAATGGACGGCATCGATTCAGTAAGCGTGTTTGAAATTATGAAAGCTCAAATTGGATCTCTCCATCCAACGACCTCGTGTTTAACTGTTGTTGCAGAAAGTGCGAGAAGCGTTTGAACGAGTACTAGTAGTTCTTTCACAGCCTGTGAACTGGACCCAAGCTGATTCTCTCACAGAGCGAATCGTTCAACGAGGCAGCGCCATGTTCGGCATTCCGTACGATGCTGAAAACAAGGTCAGAAACAATTCAACTACCGGTATTAAGTTTTGCGTATTCCATACGAAATTATTTATTGTCAATATTTTGTGTAATAAAAATTAACTAACATAATACAGCTTAACGAGTTTGCCCTCGGATGCTACGAATCAGTGGAGTTGCTGTCAGACGTCCTCAACAGAAGTAGACTTCATGGCCACTCCATTGATCCAGGTGTCTTTATGCAACAGTTAAAAGGTCAAACTTTTCAATTGACCTTACGCAACGTCAGCTTTGGACCAGGCACTACGCGACCTCCTACCATAGTTCTGCAAAAATTCAACTCGTTAATGGCAACCTTTCAGGTAAGACATATGACGCCGCTCTCGTCATTGCTGTTCTATCGTCATCGTAACCTTTTAAGTCACTGCCTCCTTATCTATCCATTTGTTAGTCAGTCTGTTTACCTGTCTACCTGTCTATATGTCTGTCTGTCTGTCTTTCTGTATGTCTGTCTGTCTGTCTGTCTGCTTGTCTGTCTGTCTGTCTGCCTGTTTGTTTGTTTGTTTGTTTGTCTGTCTGTCTGTCTGTCTGTCTTTCACTTTGTTTGTAATCTGTCTGCCTTTGTCTGCTCGTGAAACCTTGACACATTAAAACCGCGGATGCAGACAATTGCAAAGTTGAATCCGACCTCCCGCGCTTGGTCGACGGGTAATTCAATACAAGGAGAACTCTGGAATGGAGTGATACCACTTGACCGTCCGCTCTGCGGCATTCATGGCGAACGTTGCGGGGCACAGACGTCTACAGCGATCACAATCGGCATTGCCGTCGCAGTAATCGCCACCGGGACTGGGTTTGCAGCTCTCTACTGGTACAAAAGATGCAAATGAACTTCACGAAAAACTGTATCTGTCTTTAATATTGGATTCACAGCATTGTACTATTCCAGGTATCATCAAAGGTACCTTCGCGTTGGGGGGAATGTGTGGTGGTGTCTGGAATCTGCCCTTACATACCATCGCGTCACCTTATAGACGACCTATAATTTCGTTCTAATCTGGCAAGCATTGTTAATCCTTCATGTCCTTGGAAAAGAGTCTGACGTGTTGAAATTCTAAAAACCCGTAAAGCTTCGAAATCTCCCCTTACTTGTTACCAGTGCAACAATTGACCCAATTGATCCGGATTAGTCTTACAGATGATGACTGGATCATCAAAGACAAAAGTTCTTCAAAGCCAACGACAAAAAAAACCAAGTAACCCCAAACAGTGATTCTTCAATAATTAGATCAGTATATAGTTGCGCTATTCTGAAAAGCAAGTTGGGAGGTAGTCGCCTGTTACGTGTCGACGGAGAACTGAATCCCGAAAATCGAACACTACTTTTTGCAGTGACTGCGAGCCGATTTATGGAATATAGGGTTTCTAGTTCTGTTAAGATACTTAATTGTTTCTATTTCTACTTTTTTTTGAGTTCTTTTTGGCCCATGTCATAGCCTAATTTCAGTGGCGGATTGAGGTCGGCCCGAAGCGAGTGGTAACTCTGCTGGAGGGAGAAAATTTGTGGGAACATGTTTAAAATCGAAATAATTGGACGGTTGGAAAAAGCTCACTATAGAGGTCGCTGACTATGCAGTAACTCATCTGTTTTCGATTAATTTGCGACAGAGCGCTCCCTGTCACCTCACAAAAGGGTGACCTTTTGCTACCCTCTCGGTTCGGGAGTGGGAGGGGCAAGCTGTAGCATATAGAAAGCCTGTTGTGTATCGAAGATGCCCGATGAATATGAATTTAACAAATTCGTTGACGATCAAAATGCTTGAATAAGAAGGTTTGTCAATTGTAACATCTGTTACAGTGTACGTGGGATCGTGTGTCTATTGTACCATTAGCGTAGGGATTGCAATCAAAATGAAAACAAATACTCATCGGGGAATCGAACCCTCGCAGAGCAAAGGCAGAGCTGATACGCTGAGCTAACAGGGACTCACAGTAATGGGGACAATGACATTCAGAACGAGGAAGATGCTGTGACTACCAAAACGACTGAGGAGTGGTCAATGAGCACTGTACTCGCCTTTTTCCAACACTGCAAGTATTTTTATACTCGGTACTTAACCAAACTATTGAAATCGACACTTTGTCTCCATTTGGTTTGGTCACCTTTTTACTTCAGGGACTAAAAGGGTTAGAAACTGCTTTGGGACCCAATACGGAACGGTATTTAAGACAGCACATGTAACCGTATTTCGGATAGTTTTTTTGGAAGGGACAAGTTGTGAAACTGATCAGGGATGAAAGGCCGAATTTTAGGTTTTTTAGATAATATTTAGCCCCCTTGCCCAGCTGGTCGAACACTAGAGGACTATGTCCGTGCAGCAATTGCTTTTGTCGAGGGGTAGACTGTGTTGCTTCGCCCTTCTTCGCGCACGGCGCCGCAGTTGTAGTCGTCGTGGTCGCTACAACGAAGAAAAAGAACAATGACATGAAATGGGTAACCTATTTTACGTAGCTCACATAAGTCGGACATGATAGCGCACAAATCCCCCCCCCCCGCCGCAAAACGTGTGTTATGCCTGTGGTAAAAGGGAACATCGCTAATTGCTGGAATAACATTAATTAATAGGGCATCGCATAATTTTTAATTTTTGAGTAATGCTTTGTTTCATTTATAGCAGCCAATCGATTAATACACTAACATACTAGATAGTGATAGACAGAGTATAGAGTATAGTAGTTGTGGATCTTTTAAGGCAAGGTCGAAAAAAGGGCACATTCGCAATCCAATTTTTTCTGGATTATACTCTCCGCTTCCCGAATCTCGTTGCGCCGCTTCAATAAACGTCTGATTTCATTGCATGACAACCCGACAGACAATGCCTAATAGGTGTGCCACATACTGAAACACAAATCGAGATCGACTTCAGTTCCCTGTTGTAATGAGCCTTTCTCGCGGGTTATGTTTAGAATGATGCTATTAGTGACCTACTTTAATCTATTCCGGTTTGGCACTGCAAAGTGACGTATTAAATCGGACGAAATTCGATTAGGACCTCTACTTTAAAAATACGAATTTCACAATAGATTTCACCCGAGTACCTTCTCCCGTTATCAGAGCAACAAGCCATTCATTGTCATTGATACGCATACACTAGAGAGTAGAACTCCGTAACTTCTTTAGGAAGCAAAACAGTTAAGCTGCTAAAGCTAAACCGCACAGGCGGTATTTAAAGGACACCCTTACCGAACGCTCACAAATTTCTAAAACCCTCCTGCTTTTCCCTTCCTTCTCCTAAACCCTCGTAATAATGAACATCTCTTCTAACCAAACGTTGAATCCAAACATCATCGTCAACCGTCCAGAACAGATGGCCTGCTACGTCTGCAAGTATCTGCTCGGGCTTTCCGGCGGGTTGGCCAACCTCTTCCTCATCGTCGTGGTGTGCCTGCAGACGAGTACCATCTCCGCCGGGGTCAAATGGCTCGTCGTGCAGTACTCCTTTGCGTACTTCTCCATCAGCCTGATCATGTATCCCGTCAGAGACACCATGATCATGGGCACGCAGTTCAACTTCACCGTTCCGCTGTCACAATACTGTCCGCACTTCGCAGCGGCCAACACAGTTTGCTGGGCACTGGCCAACTGGACCGAAGTCTGCCTGGCTTTCAACCGTCTCGTGGCTATCTGTTTCCCCCATCAATACGCTTACTTGAAGCCGAAAATGGCCGTCGTTGTCTGCCTGCTCTTCGCCTGGGTGATGGCCTTCTTGGCTGCCCTTCCGGCCACCTACGCCTGGCCCGGACGCAAGCCGCTCTCCGAGAAAAACCTTCGTGACTGCACGATCCTCGACGCGGGAGTCTCATCGCAGTTTGTGACTACTTGGGAGACATTCATTCCATATAGCATGGTCGGACTGATGTCCGCAACGATCCTGGTGAAAGCGGCACAGATGAATCGGAAACGGATCGTCCGAGACGTAAACAGCAAGATTGACCGGCGTCAAATGACGACGCACGGCAGACGAATGAAGTTGGCCGTCATGCTGGTTGCCTCCTTTGTC
>LRSR01008284.1:5000-10519 GCA_001579985.1 Hypsibius dujardini
GGTATCCCTTCTGCATACTGCACCATTACCAACTACAGTGCACATACATACACAGAGGCTCCTACACACACAGAGGTCCTTACAGCTCGGCACCAGGACCCCTCGCGGTAGGGCCAGGGGGTGGGCAAAGGGGCAAATTTTTTTTCTTTGAAAATTGAACTCAAAATTCGCCCTCTCGTCCCTGATCAGTTTGAAAGTTGTGGGGGGGCTGGGGGTCTGATTTCCAGGGGCCCCCTGGGATTTCATAAAATTCGGACTATTCTTGAATGATTCGAAATCCCAGGGGGGCCCCTGGAAATTCGACCCCCAAATCGCCACAAGTTTTTAGAGACGAGAGGGCGAATTTTGAGTTCAATCTTGAAAAATGAACACTTTGCCCCTTTTGCCCACCCCCTGGCCCTACCATGGGGGGTCCTGGTTCCGACCTGTAAGGAACCGGTACTGCAGAGAGGGTATGCCGGCACTCCTTGTGGGCAAAGTGTGAGTGCGAATTCAGGCCGATCCTCCGTTCGAGTCAGACACGGAAACACGGAAGAAGAAGAACAGCGCCAAATATTTTTACATAACCGCGCCTGATAAGTCTTTCCACATGCTGAATCACCCGCATCGGCCCTTCTCATTCACGGCCATTGAACGTAACGTTTCTCCCTCAGACAAAGACAAAGCAGTGCGGCACCACTTCGCATTCTTGAACTGACATGTCTGTTCCGTTCTGATTTGAAACTGTTTTTACTCCTCCTCAAAAGCAACAAAGTCAAGTCTCCCAAGAAATGTTCCCTTTTTTCTCCCAGACTGAACCGCGTGTTGAAGGACGTTTGGACCTTGCAGCGATCCTTGCGGCATCACTTCTAACGATTCACCTGTTTCCGTTGAGCAACGGCCTCGGTCTGTCCCTTGTCACTTTTTCAGATACTGCTCGACATTTCTCATGTGTCTGCCTTCTTTTCAGAACTCAACAATACATTAAGGGCACCGACATCGTTCCGTGTGCAAATGGCAGCGAACGGGACCATTCCACCGCAAATTGCCGGCAGGAGTGTTTGGATGCCGGTTTTTGCTGATCCCGACAGTCGATTGGGAAGATTCTACGGTGTCGGTGCAGCGGACTCGAGGCACGACAGCTGGGATGGAAGTTTCCCCTACAACGGCTTCCCGAACCGGACGATGACCAGGATGCGGAAGAGTAGCAAAAGAATCAGCGACGATTCGACGAGGGAAGATGAAAAGCCGATTTTAGCCAGAATCAGTTCGGGTTTAGGGAAAACAAAGAACAACTAACATTAACTAATTAATCACTAAAAAGCCTTACTTATTTCTTCTTATTAAGTTGAATTTGCCATTCCTAAAGTAATTCCGGTTCTACACACGTGGCAAAAATCTTGCGCTAACCGAATGAAGCATTTTATCTCGACGGCTGTATACGTCAACCATGCAACGAGTGTAATGGCTTAACTCGGTTAGCTCAAGGTTTTTGCCACGTGTGTATATCAAACCTGCTGCCTTAAAAGTGAATTTCTGTCATCTTTTCTGGAAGGGTGCGAAATAACTTTTCCTACGAGGGAGTGGGCGAGTGAGTGTAGTCGCAGGAAGCTCCGTCCACGGGACAACCGTCCGGATGAAAACGATGAAACCAGCAAGATTTGCTCTTCAAATTGACCGGCACGTTCGACTTCTTCCCCGGTCTTCCCGATCGACCCGGGCGAGGCAGGGTGTAATTCCGTAACTGCACAGCGGCGTCTTGTACGTCGAAAATGTACTTATGATTCCGGATGAAGGTCTGCAGTCCTCCGCACTGGCTTTTCAACGCTGTCAGCGTATCCGCATCCAACGCGTTCACCAGCTCGGCGATGGATAATTTCCTGCCCGCGTTCCATCGCCCACGAGGAACATCGATGAGTGGCCCATCTTGGAGCAGCGTCGCGGTCAGTTGCCTGATGACGCTTTCCTTCAAGGCTGCCGGGAGCGCTGTGCAGTTTTTCACCGGTTCCGCTCCGGATGGGCGAACCACAAACGACGTTCCGCCGTGACGGGAGCGAGATTCGACGAAGCTTTTCGCAGCCGCTGCTCGGAGGGCCTGCTCACTTTCCGGGTAGGTTCTGCGCCGGCCGACGAAACAACTCCGTTTCGTTGAGGGTATCCTGCGGAGATCAAACATACAATGCCGTGAGAAATGTACTTACCAGACAGACAGACAGACAGACAGGCAGACAGATAGGCAGGCAGACAAACAGACAGGCAGGCAGACAGACAGACAGGCAGGCAGACAGACAGACAGGCAGGCAGACAAACAGATAAGCAGGCAGACAAACAAAAAGACAGACAGACAGACAGACAGACAGACAGACAGACAGACAGACAGACAGACAGACAGACAGGCACGCCAATAGACAGACCGAAGGGTGTCCTCCTCAACCGCGAAGCCGAAGACCGTGCAGATGGTGCGGATGTACTTGAAATACGACTGGTATTCACTCTCGTTGCCGGGTTTGATGAACTTGTGGTTGAAATCGAACGCGCAGCACGGGAGGAGGAAGAAGTTGCAGCTGTAGGATGTTCTGTAATTTTAGCAAGAGCGCCGCTATAGCATTAGGGAAGGATTCCGCATAACGAGACTCGGGAAAGTAATTCGCACATACACTGACGCAATGTAAGGTAACCACGGTGTTAGCTCGTCTAAAAAGGGATTTCATTCACAATTATGCAGCGAGAGGAAGACGAGAGATCTTACCGGAGTGGTTTCCTATTACCCACGACACGCCGGCAAAGACTTCCGTTGACGGATCTATCGTACGTTCCTGGAGTTCGGCTACAGGTTTAAACTGTTTCCAGATTTTGCGTTCCCGGACGTCCACTCCATAACCGGGACACTACAAAGACCAAGAATTACAGGATAAAACATATGCTGTTCGACGCAGATAAGTATATCGCCTAAAAACAAAGGCGCAAATATGAACGGGAAACAGATAGACAAACAGATAGACAGACAGACAAACAGACAGACAGACAGACAGACAAACAGACAGACGGCCAGCCAGCCAGACAGACAGCCAGACAGACAGCCAGACAAGCAGACAAGCAGACAGACAGACGGCCAGCCAGCCAGATAGACAGACAGGCAGACAGACAGACAGGCAGACAGACAGACAGACAATACCAGACAAAGCCAGACTGATCCCCTAAAATCTAATGAAAATTTATCCACGTACGCCTTCACCAGCGAGAATGTACACCAAAAGGCCGTTTCCACAGCCAAGATCCACAAAACTCGGCATCACCAGACCGGGATTGGGTTTGTCTACTCCCCAAAGCGTCTGAAACGGATTCCGTTCAAAATTACGCCGCACGAGAAGCCGTAGTATTAGTAGCAGGAAATAAAAGACCCTCACCAGAAGATATGCTGCTATGCAAAGATCCTCGCTGACAAACTTTTGCGGATCGGTTGATTCCGTCCAGTTCTGGATCGATAGAAAGAGATTAGCATGCCTGGTACGAATCACAATAAATTGCGACGTCCTTGAAGATTCGGGAGAAATCAATGAGGTTCAGACTCACGTCGATGAGACTCCGGCCGTATTTCGCTTTTAGCCGAAGGAGCACTTCCGTGTAGCGCTTCACCGACACCAATCCCAGCGAGGGTTTCTGTACTGGCCCTGAGTCCGCGACCACTAACGGTTTGGCTGCCCAACTGGCCAGTTTCGGCAGCAATTTCTGCCGCAACCACTCCGTTGCTCCGTCTTCGATTGAACTGGAGATGTCCTGGTTGGTGTTGATGCTGCCGGACAGGGCCGCCACTTTGATGGCGGTCTGATTGGACGAACGGTCGCTCTTCCAGCTAATGCGATACGTACAGTTCGCCGCTGGATTTCGGAAACTGGAGGTCGCCGAATCAACGTGGTCGCCGGAGGTCGCCGAATCAGCATGGTCGCCGGAGGTCGCCGAATCAGCGTGGTCGCCGGAGGTCGCCGAATCAGCGTGGTCGCCGGAGGTCGCCGAATCAGCGTGGTCGCTGGAGGTCGCCGAATTAGCGTGGTCGCCGGAGGTCGCTGAATCAGCGTGGTCGCCGGAGGTCGCCGAATCAGCGTGATAGGGAACCGGGTTTTGCGCTGGCAGTTTCCCTAGCGGCAAAAATGTCGCTTCGCGGAATTGCTTATCTGAAACAATAAAAAGCATCGCGTTAAGTTCCGAAAGGAAGTATCTCATCTACTAAGTAACACTTGCACAATAAAAGTCGGCAAATGAAAACCTTAACGACACTGGCGGACTCTGTCTGGACCGAACGAGATGACGAGAACTAATGTGCCGGAAATTAATTGATCAATCAATCGATGGAGAATCGTATACTTAAGGAACAGCATTTCAATAAATCAATCAATCAAGCGGGAAACGATTCAAATACAGGTAATTGTAATAATATGCCTCAGACACGAGCAAGTCATCAATCAATCGTTCATACAATTGTAAAGAACTCATCAATCAATCAATCAATCGTTCAAACGATTCTAAAGAACTCGTCAATCAATCAATCAATCAATTAATATTTCAAACAATTGTAAAGTACTCGTCAATCAATCAATCAATCGTTCAAACAATTCTAAAGAACTCGTCAATCAATCAATCAATCGTTCAGTCAAGACGTCATGCGGAACACACAAATCAAATGATTCAAATCGGCTGTGTCGATGTTAAGGACGTTAAGCCCACCGTACTCACCGAAGACGACCGCTTCAAATGTTCCGAAATACTCGCCACTTCGTGGAATCAACTCCCGCACTGCGATGACGAAATTAACCGGAGCATCCGGTGAGGAAGGTTCCGTGATTCCCACAATCTTGAGGTATTCCTGCAGCCGCTCCAACCACTCATCATCCGCACCACCGGCGACATACTCAGATAATTCATCCCAGCCCTGAAAGGTAATGACTTCCTCGATCCCGGCCAGTCGCCGGTTCACCACATGCGGACGGTCCACGTAAATTCTCACAGCCTTCTCCGCGGCGTCTTCACACACCGCGACGGACGCCTCTCCGACCTCCAACCACGCTGCGAGTGGGTTCACGTAACGACGCGACATTTTCGCAGTCTGTCAAAACTACAGAATCAGCAGAATGGAGTGTCACTGTCGCATGCGGGAACAGGGAAGCCATCCAAATATGCAAATCAATGAATCAATCAACCAATTCGAATACAACTTGGCTCCACAACAGGGAACAGCTGTCAACGGAACGGCCGCGATACGATCGCCTGAACCCGCGGGCGGAACGGACTGCACCTTCAACTTTCGGCTTCCCTTCCCTTTCCTAATGCGATTTTTAAACTTTTGATCCCAAATGATTGTTTTCTTAGGAATTGGGAAAAACTTTCTGCCTTTTACCGTGTTGGGGATTTAAGTCGTTCCCGTTCGATTCCTTTCTGATTGCGTCTACGGAAGCATTTCTGTGAGACAATTGTGTTACCGACAGGTGGCGCAGCTGTCGGTCATGGTTAAGGATTTTTTACGGCAACGCAGCCAACTCTTATTA
>LRSR01008285.1:0-16581 GCA_001579985.1 Hypsibius dujardini
TAATATTAATATATTTATATTTAATATTTAATATTTAATGTTATATCATATAGTATAAATAAAAGCAATATATGCAAAATATATAATAGGAATATAATGTATAAATGTGAAGGTATTTGTACCAATTACTATTGATACAGCACGTTCAAATGGCGTTGCAAAAGAGATTTATCCTAATGAGGTGTTGAATCAGACCGTTTCTTTTGGTCGAGGCTGTAACGCAATGTTTCTTACGTTTAATGGCTGTGTCCAAGTTAAAGCCACCCTCTAAGTTTGCCCCGGCAAAATAGGGGGTCCGAGTTCGAGCCGATTTCAACCAACGCGAGCAGCTAGGTTGAGGAAGTTCAATCAATCAATCAATCAATCAATTGTTGAGAAGCAACAGCCCACGGTAGCTGAAATTGGCTCGAATTCGGACCCCCCTATGGCTTTAACTTGGACACACAGGCATTAGAAGCAAGTGTGTTTTACCGACCACTCAAGAATTACTTAGACAACGATGGTTTGTTGTATTTTCAGAAAGTTGTGTGCGATCCAGGCTGGAGTTGCCAGGCTGGTTTTCTCCTCTTCCCCACGGAAAAGAAGCCCAACTGCGAGGCCGACTCGGAGGCGAAAGAGTGCGAGCCGAGCGCCGATTTGCGTATGGAAAGCATGGAGGTCTTCTGCATCCGTGAGGGTACGTCAAGTCTCTTCGAATCCGGGCGGAATTTGATGTGGTGAGTGTGTGTGTAAGTGTTGCGCCTCCGCAGGTCATTTGTCTGGATTGGGCATTTACGCGGGAAGCCTGTACGATGACTCGCGGCTACTGACTGCGCTCCTGTCGCAGCGACGCCACCGACGCGGATCGTGCGTCCGGATGTGCGACACCTCGGACGAATGTTCTGCCGGCCAAGTCTGCGTGTCCAACGGCTGCGGCCATGTCTGCGCCAAACGACCTTGAGGCGCGGTGCACTTTTTCTGCCGGGTTCCTCGCATACACAATAGACAGGGTACACATGTACAGAGTATTCGCAGCGTCTTGCCACTAGGCGGATGTGCCATAATGGGGCACCTCGCACGGAGAGTGTGGAACACAGAGGAGTGAAAATAGTTTTAATTGTCTGTCTGACTGTCGGAGTGCGAGGACTGACGCGGCAGTTACGTTTGCAGACACAGTGTCTTAACAGATGAAAACCTTTGCAAAAACCTTGTTCATTACTGTCTGGTGTGAAACATGAACGGTCTGATTTGAATCGGGAAGGAAGGCGATAACTAGATTGGATTAATTGGAAATGCAGAGGTCGAAGCAAAAAATGGTTTGGCGGGCAAAGACTTGGAAGGCTTTCCGCACGCTTCTGGTTCAGGCAGATACACTTGCTGCTAGGCAGACGGAGTACAGGCAGGTTGGCAGGAAGACAAACCGTCCCATAGTCATACAGACAGGAGGATACTGAGATAAATTAATCCAATGTAGATAGGCAGACAAACAGGCAGGCAAAATAGACAACAGGCAGACAGTGAGACAGTGAGACAAGCAAATAAAGAGAACGGCAGACAGACAAACAGACAGACAGACAGACAGACAGACAGACAGACAGACAGACAGACAGGCAAGCAGTCAAATGGACAGAAAGATCGACTGTCAGATACACAGACAGACAAGTAGATACAACGCAGACAGACAAGCTGGCAGTCAGACAGACCTACAGACAAACGAACATATGGGCAGATCGAAAAACAGAGGTGCATACTATACACAGACATAGATATAGACATGCACAGACATACATAGACACACAGACATTGCACAGACAGAACCTTGACATCAAATGTGTTTGCAGATTTCTTTATACATTGGAGGTCGGTAAAACGTGAAGTAATAAATTAACATTACACAAAACAACATCGATCCTGATTGTGCAAGAGTGATATAACAACATATCCCTGAGATATATACACCCGAAGAGAGAACAAGAACTAGGAGAATAAAGTAAAAAAGGCAGTTTTGCGACAATTGAGCGGCTGTGTAATTGGCACACAAACGATTCCTAACTCGTTGGCTCGGTAGGGAATACTAATGAGACTTGAGTATACCGCTAACACTTGAGAGCTGAGATACTGGGATGTGTGTTAGCCGAATGGAGAACAAGATTGGGAAAATGTACAGAGACATCAGTCAAATAACGGCATGAATTCCGCGCTGTCCCAGTCCATAACTTTTCCATGGATGAGGCAGCTCTTCAACCAGGACTCATTGACGACGGTCACGCCAGCCGCCTCTGCGGTTTCTCGCAGGATATCCGGACAGATGCCGTCCACCACGACAATCTCAACGTTGGAAAGCTCTAAAATAACAACAGAGAGAACATAAAACAATGTGTCTGTGCACTTGCCTGTCCGTCTGTTTGTATGACTGTCGATCGATCAACCTGTCTGTCTGTCTGTCTACTTGTCTGTCTGTCTACTTGTTTGCCTGTCTGCTTGTCTTCTTGTCTACTTGTCTGTCTGTTTGTCTGTCTGTCTGCCTGTCTACTTGTCTACTTGTCTGTCTGTCTGTCTGTCTGTTTGTCTGCCTGTCTACTTGTCTGTCCGTCTGTCTGTCTGGCTGTCCGTCTGTCCGTCTGTCTGTCTGTCTGTCTGTCTGTCTGTTTACTTGTCTGCCAATCAATCTGTCTCTCAGTCAGTCTTCTAGGCCTGTCCGTCTACCTGCCTGTCGATCTGTCTGTCTGTCCTTCCATTCAGTCAGTTCACACTAACCGTTCGCAAGATGATCTTGCTCGATGGCACAGGCAGTAACTCCACCCGCTTTGAAGGCCAACAACCATGTTTCCAGATGGCTGTCGATGAACTCAGTCGAGTCGCTGTATAATCCGATTCGGCGCGTCCCAAACATGTAGTCCCTCGGATGCCTATAAAATGCGGTTGAATGATACGAAGCGTCTACAGCTATTCGATTTGTCAACCCAACAAACAACCCGAGAGTTACAACGTAATCACAATAAAATTAATTAACCGCATTTATGCACTCACCAGAAAACGACTTCCTCCTTGTCAATCCCGGCCGGCAAAAGGTAATCCTCATAGTCGCGTCTTGCTTTGCTGTTATGGCAATCGATCACCCACTGGTAGGAGACACACGGAATGTTGGCCGCCAGGCACTGGAAGAATTCCGGCGTCGCGCAGGTAGAGGGCGCCACCAGAAACTTCTTGCCATCGTGGAACTGACGGAGAGCAACAAAAGCAGTCAGTAAAGTCAGGTACTAGCGCGATTGCCTTCAGCCGTAAAAAAGCGAAGGCATAAGGGAAACAGACAGGCAAATAGTAAAGAGATCAGACAGTCGCACAAACAATCGGGTAGACAAGAAGGCAGAGACCCTTGATTGTTGACAGGCAGGAGGACACCCAAACAGTTAGACAAGTCAGAGAGTAGACAGATTTTCACACTCGGATAGCCAGACAGACATTCAAAAACAGACCACAAGACGAAAGAGCAAGACCAAAAAAGAAAAGCTTACCGAAACGAGGTCCTCGAATTTCTCCACCACCTCGCCGCCGGAAACGCGGATGCGATCGGCGAGCTGTTGATCGTCGCAGCCCTTAAGGACGCTGCTCGAGCCCCAGGTGATGAGGAAGCAAGTGTGGCTCAACGAGGAGTTCATGACAAGGGGCTGCAGTCGTGATGACTTCTGTGCCACGGTACTGGACGGTTTAGTGTCGGACGGAAACGCTTCTTCATGGGTGTTCTCCCGTTGCGCGTAGCGACTGCCGAAGGTGCCGGGGAGGACCTGGTGCGCACTGTCCTGCGGCACGACAATCATATTCTGCAGATGACACCTGAAAACACAGAAGCCATCATCATCAACCACAGACAGATAGGCAGACAGACAGAGAGATAGGCAGACAGACAGACAGGTAAACGGACAGACAGACAGGTAATCGGACAGACAGACAGACAGACAAACAGACAGGCAGGCAGACAATTAGACAGGCAAACGGACAGACAGACAGACAGGCAAAGGGACCATCACGAAGATTGTCTTCCTTACCCAACGACTTCGCCCCAGTTGGCAAACACCGCGTACGTCCCGTCAGGATTAGCGTCGAGATACCGGCCCAAATGGTAGTCCCCATCCTCGATGGCCGATCCAGCGCCGCCCAAGCCGTCCTTCACCATCACCGCCCGCTTCTCTGTGAGGATCTCATCCAGCGTGAAGATCTCCTTCACCGACACCGTCGACTGAAACCCATCCTCATGCATCCACGCCAAGACATAGTCGTTACTGCCCGCTTTCTCCACGACATGAGCCGGGAACAGCACCCCATCCTGGAGTTGGGCAAAGACGCATTGCCCTGGGGAGAGCCAGTGGCCGGAGACACTGTCCGGCACCTCCGTCGGCAGCGCCTCTGGCATGGCCGCCAGGGCGGACAGTCCACCGGTGGCGAAGAGGAGACTGTCCGTCATGGTCTGCAGGCTGCACTTGCGCTTGTTCGAACCTGATGAGATACCGTGGGAAGGGGCGCGGGACGGGACCACCTGGCGGGTCATATCATCCGGACTGGATCGCTTCATGGCAGCCACACCGCGGCTCTCCACATAGTTAGTGTCGATGGGCGGGGTGAAGATGCTGGCCTTGACGCTCTTGGAACTCTCGGATGCCTGTAAAACGGAACACGAGGAATAAATATATGGAAATTTCCAGATGAGTGGATGAGTAACAAATCCAGTGCCTTGACTAGCTACAGACACAGTGAAATACTACACATTCAGACATGGGCAGACACCTCACGGACGGGAAAGGCAAACCAGACAAACTGGCATTGAGACTAATAGGCAGATAATTGGAGAAATATGTAACAGGCTACTCAGAAATAACATCACGCATATTATCCGTTTAGTTGATTGTTTGTTTGTGTGCCTGTCTCCTTAGCGTTGTGCCCCGTCTTGGTTTGATTTCTTGATCATGGCCTGTACGCTTTTCTCCTCGCCGTGCTGGCTATTGCCTGAATGTTTATCTCTTTGTCTATGTATCTGCCGGCAGTCGAACGCTACATTGCCTTCAAATAGGCAAACAGACAAGCAGACTGTCAAACAACTAGCTAGAAAAACAGACAATAAGACAGACAGACAACAGACAACGCAATAACATTGACCTTACTATTCGCTTCTTTGCCCGTTTGTCTGCCTGCCTGCCTGCCTGCCTGTCTGTCTGTCTGTCTGTCTGTGTCAGTGTGTCTGTGTGTCTGTCTGTGTGTCTGTCTGTGTGTCTGTGTGTCTGTGTGTCTGTCAGCCAGTCTGCCTGTCTGTGTTCTGTGTTTTTGGATTCTTGTCGGAATGGCTGCTCTATTGTCTCTACTCCGATCACTTTGCCTCACTGTCTGCCGGCAGTTCACATGCTTTGGCTACCTGTTTACCTCTCCATCAACCGTCAACACTAAAGCGACGGTTGGTACAACATCAGTCTGTGAGATAAATGTAACATAACTACAGGCAATCCACATACTTACCAAAACACCAACGGAAACTTGACAAACAGACAAAAACAGAGAGGAAAAAGAACAGCCAGGCAGATGCAGCAGAGACCTTCAAGACAAACTCAACAAGACTTACGCTCAAGTAGTCTCCTGCACCGCCGGATCCCACCGATCCGGCATCGTCCGAGCCGCCGGCATCCGGTGAGGATGTCACATGCGGCGCGTACCCCGGCAGCTCGCGTTTGACCGGGTTGTTTTTTCGCTTACTCTTCGACGAGCTGATTAAACCGTTTCCACCGTTACCGCCGCCGTTTGTCGTCTCCTCCCCTTCCGGACTACCCGCGTTGGTGTTGCTGTGCTGGATGACGCTAAAGTGCTTATTGGGATTGTACTGGCCCAGCACCGGTTCACTCAGGAGCGACGTCAGGGTGGACATCATGACGGTCGGTTGAGTGGTCGTGCGTTTCGAGCCGTCTCCTCCGGCGCCATTGACGGAGTGCATCCCGATGTTGGGCTGGACGTTGTTCCAGCGAGCACTGGCCTGGTCGAAGGACGCGTTGGAGACCTGCTTGGAGGAGCGCCGTCGAACGGGAATGGGGGCGGGGCTTTGGTTGGGCGTGTTGGGAGGAGCGGCAAGGGAACTGTAGCTCGACCGGTGAGAAGAGCTGTTTTGGTTGCTGCTGCCAATGTGGTGGCGAGACACGGCATTGGTTGCCTCCTGGTGGGAAGAAGTGCCGGACGAGGAGGGAGGATGGCCAGAACCGAGTTCCTCCTAGTGAACAAACAAATGAACTTGATATCTTAACCGAACACAAGAATTGGACAAATGGGACCACGCATAAAGAGCGTTTAGCTTCATTTCCCCGATGGTACGAAGGGTACGATGGTTCGTTGGGTACGAAGGGTACGATGGTTTATTGGGTACGAAGGGTACGATGGTTCGTTGGGTACGATGGTTCGTTGGGTACGATGGGTACGATGGGTACGATGGGTACGAAGGGTACGAAGGGTTTCAATCGCAAACGATGGTCAGAGGTCAAGCAAGCGACTTCAGCAGCTAATGAGAGTCAATTAAATTAAATACGATTTTAAAAAGGGAAAAATCGGATTGAATTTATTATTTGTTCAACAAAAATTCTTTTACTGGATAAAACTATATTTCATATCTGTTTCGTTCACTGCTGAAATAATCTTGTTAATATATATAACTAATTAATATGAATATTAATTTTCTGTCTTATTAATCTTGATGTTAAAACATTCCTCAGTTGGTCGTATCTTATCGCATCCCCAAGCGGTTTAGCACAAAATAACTAATTCAAACAAGAAAGAACATATTGTTGGCTACCAAACATGGTGGGATCAATTGACCAGACGCACGTGACCGAGCTTTGGCTCATCGAATGCTTCGTTCATTACCCATTTCCTCTCTCGAAACCCTTCGTACCACCGGACCCTTGGTACCATCGAACCGTCGTACCACAGAACCCTTCATACCATCGAGCCATCGTACCACTGAACCCTTCGTACCCTTGTACCACTGAACCCTTCGTACCCTTGTACCACTGAACCCTTCGTACCCTTGTACCACTGAACCCTTCGTAACATCGTACCACTGAACCCTTCGTACCATCGTACCACTGAACTCTTCGTACCCTTGTACCACTGAACCCTTCGTACCCTTGTACCACTGAACCCTTCGTACCATCGTACTACTGAACCCTTCGTACCCTTGTACCACTGAACCCTTTGTACCATCGTACTACTGAACCCTTCGTACCCTTGTACCACTGAACCCTTCGTACCATCGAACCATCGTACCATAAGACTCGCAGCCTTTAGGGACTCACTGACTCTGCTTGGCCCCATACACCCATTTCTTACCCGAAATTGGCCTGGTTACGCTAGTTAGCCCCCTGCCAGTCTGTCTATCTTTCTGTTTAAATATGTCTATTTGCATGCCTGTTTGTCTCCCTGCCCGTTCCGGCTGCTTTCTATCTGTTTTACTGTTTGTCTCTCTACTGTCGATTGTCTGTCTGTCTACCGGTCGGTCGGATTGCATGTCTTCTGTCTGCCTATTTTTCTGTCTATCTAGTTATCTGTTTGTCTGCCAACGTGGATGCATAGCTGTCTGTCTGCTTGTCTCTCTGTCCAACAATAAAAGCACCTGTCTGCTTGTCTGTCTGTCCCGCTGTTTGTAAAGCATTTCCTTACCCGATCTTCCGCATCGATACACCGCAAATCCACAAACGGAACCTGGCCGGAACCCACAATCTGCTGCACCAGATTCATAATCACCCCGACGTATTTCTTGGTCTTATCGCGGAGCCGTTGATTCTCCATCTCCAGTGTCTGTGCAGACCGGCCCGTGGTTGTCGTCGCCTCTTTTCGGCTAGTGGACGACATGCCGCCGTTCGCATTCCCATGCCCGTTGCTGTGCCCATTGCCATTGGGATGATGAGTGGACGATCTGCTGGACTGATGATGGCGAGATCCGAGGTCCAGGGGCTGCTCGTTCAGCGGTTGCTCACGATCTCGTTGGCCGCCGTTGTGACGGGGAAGGAGAGATTTCAGCACGGGTTGATGCTATATAATATGTATAAATAATAATTACAGTTTCAGGGTAATGACGGTAATCACAGACAGGACATAGCAAAACAGATAGATACACAGACAGACAAATACACAAACATCCAGAGAAACAGATAGGCTTGCAGCTAAACAAACAGGCAACAAACTAATAGACAGTGTACAGAAAGACACGAACAGACAGACACAGACAGACAGACATGGACAGACAGACACGAACAGACATAGTCAAGCGGACACAGACGGACACGGACAGACAGACACGAAGACGGACACGGACAGACACGAAGACAGACACAAAGACAGACACGAACAGACATATTTGCAGTCAGGCGGACACAAGCAGACAGACACGGACAGACCAACAGACCCAGGACAGACACAACCAGTCAAGGTGAGGGGGAAACTACCGTACCTGAGGACTGGCCGGTGCCGGAGGATGTCGGCGATGTTGGCTTTGCAGGAAAAAAGCCTTCGACGGATCAATCGGGCTCGGGAGCGGAGAGTTGTGCAGAGCGTCGGAGAACTGCGCCAGCCTCGGTTCCATATCCATGGCGCCGTACATCGATGCCATGCTGAGTCCTAAGGAGTCGCCATTGGCCGAGTTGCGATCGTGTTTGGCTTGGGACGGCCGCTTCCGTTTGTCGACCGGTTTCGCGACAGCAGGCACACTAGAACTGGCGTTGTCGTCACGAGGGATCTCGTATTCCGGTTCGTCGTTGATGGGATATGTTTCCGTCAATCTGGAAGCAATTCAATCCGTCACAGACAAATGGAGATAATAATCAAACAGACAGGCAGTCAATATGCCACACAGACAGACAGACATGCAATCAGGCAGTCAATATGCTACACAGACAGACAGACATGCAATCAGGCAGTCAAAAAGGCAGACAGACAAATAGACAGGCAAACAAACACAAATTCAGACAGACAGTCAGACATATAGACATACGCAAATAAAAATGGGATTATTATATGACGCCTAAATAGATCATAAACAGACATCAAGATAGGCCTACGGATAATGTGGAAAATAAAACAGGCAAACAATGAGATAAAGCAACAGACACAACAGACGTACCGCGGATTAAGGAATTTGAAGTCGTTACTGGAGACGCTCGATTTGAATGCATGCGCGATGAGGGTCAGATCGTTGTGATAGCGCCGACACAGGAACGTCAGCTGATTCATGCTCAGCTTCTCCTTCACCTGGTCCGTGGGAATGTTGGGGAAGGCGCGCTCGTTCCACTTGGAGATGGCGGTCACGGCGATCTGGAAGTCCTTGTGGAGGAGCTTGCAGATGGTCATCACGCCGCGGTCGTGGTTACCGAAACTCGACGGATCCTATTGCAATCAACAAGTACTTTTAGCTACGGGATCGTGACAGACAAACATTCAAACACACTAGTCAGTCATGTCCCACACAAAATTCAGACATGCCGCGTCAAGAGAGACAGGCAGGCACGCACAGAAAGACCGATACGCTGGCATGCAACGATGTAGACAGGTAGACTAACAGACAAAACAGTAAGACGGGTCGAGATGCAGGCAAACAGACAGTGGTGTAGACATTCAGGCTGAGAGAAGACAGGCAGACAGACAGTGATGTCTGAGTCCGGCTGAGAGAGGACAGGCAGACAGACAGTGATGTCTGAGTCCGGCTGAGAGAGGACAGGCAGGCCACTTGCAAATAAGACAGACAGACAGACAGACAGTGATGTAGACATTCAGGCAACTTGCAAACAGACAGGCATACAGATATGTAGAAAGGAGGGCAGAGACGTATACAGGCAGACAGACAAAAATATGAAAAAAGGGAACGCACGGAGTAAGATACAGACAAACAGACAAACAGACACACAGACACACAGACACACGGGAGACAAACAGACAAAGAAACATCAGATCAGACGGACAGAGAGGCAGACAGACAAACGGACAGACAGACAAACGGACAGACAGACAAACGGACAGACAGACAAACGGACAGAGAGGCAGACAGACAAACGGACAGAGAGGCAGACAGTAAGAGAAGCCACGCACCCTGTCGGTGAGAATGCTTCCCAGGAGTTTCTTCCAGTACGAGACGATCTTCTGGCATGCTCCAGACTTCTTCGACAGTCTCAGACATCCCGGTGGGTCAAACTCAATGTTGGTCCAGTTGTCCAGATCGGCACGTATCTCCGCCAGACCATCCTCCCCGAACGGATTGCCTGCCGCGGAGAGATCCGCCTCCTTCACCGCCATATAGAGCGTCTGTCGGTAGAGCTGCAGCAGATCCGGAATGGAGAACTGCGGTCGACTGGCGCCGCCTGTTGCGCTGCCTGAAACCGTACAAAAAACCACAACATCAACAACGGAACTCCATCCACAATGCAAGCGTCAGAAACATCTCATCTAAACTTTTGTTTTACATCATTTTTCAATAGAGAAATAAAGCTTTCAATCCGCCCTTAAATGCGTCAAAGGCGTTTTTTTTCGCACACCGGTAAAACGATTTAACATCCTAGCAAGACAATAGGCAAATCCGCCGGATGTTGGGGGGGGGGGGGATTTATTCCGGGAACACTAGGCTCATCACATGTGTGTTCGCGTGGAGAAAAAAAAAGGCGCAAACTGAAGCCGGTGATGTGCGGAAGGGGAACGCGGGGAAGTCGCTGTGTACACTTCGCACAAAAATGCAAGAGAGATTATGTAGATGCTACATTCTCTTGGTGCAAAATGTGCAAGATGTGCAAGATGTGTACGAGTAGGAGTAGGAGTATGAGTAGGAGTAGCGCAGGAGGCAAAAACAACTGCTGATGTCATCGACTCTCCGACTGATGAGATCGAGCGCCGGTGCGCGATGAAAGACGTGTGTGTAAGTGAGTGAGTGTGTGAGAGAGGAGAACGAAAAATCGGTCTGGGCGCTGTCGCATTGGTGAGCGCACACGAACAGCAAGCGAGCCCGGGCATTCGACACTGCCGGACTTGTGATTTAATCTAGCAGCCGACAAGTAGACGGCGCCACTGTCTACAGCACAATCACACAGTGTAGCCAGTGGTCAAAAGAAACAGCTTCAATGTAGGGGGCGCCACAATTCGGTCGTGTGAGTGAACAACGGTCAAAGTAAATCTCATCTTCACCGGCGAGAATACATTCATCACCAAATCACGACTTATTAAGCAGGACCGATCCATGAAAAATTGTTTATACCCTTCCAGCTCACAAATCAGCAAAAAGCGGGATCATAAAAGAAAACCACGAAAAACCTGATGTTTATGCTGTAGCGTGAATACAAGCGTGGCAAAAACTTTGCACTAACCGAGTTAAGCCATTCTACTCGTTCTTCGGCTCTTGTACACAACTCCGAGTTAAAGAGCTTAACTCGGTTAGCGCAAGGTTTTTGTCACGTGAATACCTCCAAATCTTCACTACCCACTCTCTCTCTCTCTCTCTCTCTCTCTCTATATGTGGGTGGAGTCTCGAACTGTTACCGCTGTACCTGGTATGTGGAATGACCAGTCTGTTTGGGGGATGCGGTCAGTCTATCGGAGGGCGAGACCGTAAAGCACGTTTCTATTCGACGTTTCACTGATTCCAGTACGAGTACTGAAGATAAACGCGAACCCTCTCTCTCTCTGCTACACAGAGCTTCTTTTTATCGGGGCATTTTGGTGGGTACTAAAGCTCGCGCGTGAACGGCGGGCACGACCGACGCGCGTGGTCACTGGTCAGCCTGCGTGGTCAGTTGTCAGCCTGCGTGGTCAGTTGTGTGTCAACAACGCGGTGTGCGGAGAGACCGTGTCGTTGCTGCCGTTGTGCTGCATGTGTGTGATGACCTACAAGCGAAATCGATAAAAACGGCAATACCGAGAGAGCGCGCTCGCGTCGACCAAGACCGACCAAGCCTGTTCTCTCTCTCGCCACAGTCCACACACACACACACACGCACACACACACACACACACATACACACTAAAAGTCGATCCCTGTGCCTGGTTGCCCGGTGTCCGGCAAACTGCGGATTTCAACGCCGGTGATGTGATGTGACTGTATGTGTGAGAGTGAGTGAGACCACGTTGTGAATGAATATGCCAGTGTGGTGAGAAGCTCTCTGTTCATCAGCATGTCCGGCTGGTCCGGCGAGCAGCTGGACAGAGGGCCTTGACAAGCAAAAGTTGCCCGTGAGAGGGTGAGAGAGAGAGAGAGAGCGCGCGAGAGCGAAAGCAGTGTATGTGTGTGTGTGTGTGTGAGCGCGCACATCTTCGGCGGGGAAGGTTTGCCATTAATTTCCACGCGGCTGCTGCCTTCTGCTTCTGTCCCTCCACCGGACGCCGGGCAGTTTCCTTTCCACACACACGCACAACACAAAGGGTTTCGAATGCATGTGCGTATGTGTGTGTTCGCCCCCTCTCGTCTCTCTCGGTCTTCTGAGCAGGAGAGGCTGCGAACGTGAGTGAGTGAGTGACCATCCGACTCAGACCCACTCGGGCAACCGACTCGCACTCACTCGGCCAACCGACTCGCACTCACTCGGCCAACCGACTCGCACTCACTCGGCCATCCGACTCGCACTCACTCGGCCAACCGACTCGCACTCACTCGGACTCACTCGGCCATCCGACTCGCACTCACTCGGACTCACTCGGCCCATCCCTTATTGCTGGCGTTAACTATGGGGCAGTCCACCATCTGCCGTGGTGGAAGTTTTACCGGCGGGAGTTAATAAGAAAGAGAAACCACAAGAAAAACGGTATCCCGTTCCAGGCATTACTATTATCCCGTATTATCCCGTATTACTAGTACATCGAACGCACAATCGTTTTTTACCCTCAAATTCAGGCAATCAGTTGCATATGCAAGCTGTTTAATTTTTACGTTTAACGATAATTTTTCCTTTAGAGAAAACGAGTAATTTCAAATATCCAAACTACTTTTTGACGTTTCATTATCGAGAGAAAAAGTTTAAAAAAACAAACCACCAAAATCTCACCATTATCCGCTGCTCCGTTGTCTGTGTCCATGGCCATGCTGATGCTGGATTCCTTTGGGCGTGACATCATCGACGACGACGAACACACGCTGCAACTCCAAAAATTGTGGGAGAACCCACAAATAAAATGAGGTTTTCCAGAAAAGCTGCCAGCTAACTACTGTCTACACACACACAGACACACACACACAGACACACAGACACGACATAAAAAGGGCCTTGAAAATTCGAAATCTCCGAGGGGCAAGATGAAGGTCAGATGGAAACCGACCGCGTGCAAATTTTCCTGGTAAAGCCTCATCATTCGATCACTAAACTTCGGGGGCCCCTCTCTTTCGTATATATGTGTGTCTGTATATGTGTGTCTGTGTGTCTGTGTATGTGTGTGTGTGTACGAGTGTTTACATGGGCTGCTGCTGATGTGGGGCTCCAGTTGGTCGGTCAGCCAGCACCCTCGCCCTCTCTCCTTCTCCCTCCCTCGCGCCTTCTCTCGCTCTCTCATCGAAGGGCTGGACAGTGGGCAAGCTTTTGCTCTACACAGAAATCTATTCCGGTCTGTTGGGGGCTGTGTTTGTGTCGTCGCGTCGCGCGGGTGCCTCACTTGTGAAGAATCGCCCGTGCAGTCCTCAGTCGAGTTGTGTGTGTCGCTCGCTCACTCACTGAGCAGCAGCCTCACTGACCAGCTGCTGCTCCCTCTCTCTCCCTTCTCTCTCTCTTTCTCTCTCGCTCACACACACACACTCTCCTTCCCCTTGTCAGCAATCATCCTCTCTCCACGTCGTGTTCGGCAAGGTTCAGCACCTGCCCTGCCCAACAGGGTCCGCGTTTGTGCGGTGTGTGTGAGGGTTGGTGGTATTGATTCGCCGAAACGAAGAAGAGAAGAAGAAGCTTGACCATGCGGATCGAGTGTTCCCTTCCCCGCGATCACCGTTCAACTTTTGCCCAGAGAAAGAAAAGGCGACCGCTTTGGTTGAAGTACAATTCTCCTGCCGTAGAACTAAACTTAATCTGTCATTCACGAGTCCGTCAGACTCAGAGGTTATTAACAGGGCGCTAACATTTTGTCCTTGACTGATTAGATTCACTATCCACATCCAGCATGATAACCTTAATCATGCAAATCCCCGGATAGGCGCAGATAATACGATAATAGTAGTAATAACATCTGCTAAAGCATCAAACGGCAGTTCCCGTTTTCAGGCTAGTTCGACCGTCGGATGGTGATTTCTAGTTGTTCCGAGTGATTCAAATCCCATAGCACTCGTAGTCTTGAACGTGAAGATATGTGCATGTGACTCCAGACACAGAAATCAGGCCGGGGTAATGAGTATGCTACTATGGGCACATAATTTTCTACCTACCGCTCATTGTGTGTAGGCGGAAATTGAGCCTACTGAGTAAAGGCGGTAGGCTTAATCGAGTACCGGGGAAAGTTTCTCTGGCTTGTTGATTATTTATTATGTTTGCCACAATGTAATAAATTCTCGTAGTAAGTGATTAAGAATATTCTCAGTGAAAAAATAAAAGATATCGCGGCATCTAATACCCTGTAAATGATTGAGGAGAGGATTGAGGAGAGTGTGCGGAAGGAAGATCCCAAATTCCATGTGCATTTGCGATGAAATGTCCTGTAGATGGCGCTGCCTGGTGTGGAGTATTACGACGTAGTCGTACGTACGTACGTACGTACGTACGTAGTGGGGTACGTCATTTCGCTCTTGACTCAGCAGGGAGGGCATAATATCCGTGACCAAAAAGGCAATCAGTCTCCACTGCTGTTTGCCAAAATGAATCAATTTTATTTCACTTTAATCCACTAATACAATGAGAAAGACCATTTCAAAGCCTAAATTGTGGGAAGACATTTTATTTTGCAAATCTCCAGTCGAAACTCGTTCGAGAAAAAAACCAATACAATGCCTCTTTCTTAAAAATCGTTTTTCTTGCCCCACCTGCAGGACTTAAGATCCGGCAAGCTGTGTTGTGGTTATGGAATACAGAGGAGAATGACTACTAGGGGAAGTATGTTAAATGAAACAGCTTATGGGCTTGAAACAGATAGGTTGAGCTAGTAATGTCACTCCCTCTGTCGGCAACTGAGTGAGTGAATGAGCAAGTGTCGCTACTAGCCTGAAGCTGTCTGTTGCAAGTCCTGCACGCTGTTTCAATTTATATTCCTGCCCTCGCACCAGCACAGAGAACGACTGCGGCGCAGAGGCAGGCAAAAAGCAGTAGGCAAAAAGGAAAACAAACACAGCAAAAATTTCTGTCGTCGTTTTCTTTCTCGCTTCTCCTGTCTGTCTCTCCTGTCGGAAACCCGGGATTCCACTTGCCATAATTTGGCCCTTAATTTTCCTCCCCCCCCGTTCTTCTTCGTTTGATTACAATTCCTGCACTACTCCAAACCATGGACGCATTGCGACAGAGTGTGATGATCAATCAGTTTTCAATGGTTACTGGGGCGACATACGACGAGGCTTCCGCCAGTTTGCAGTCCACAAATTGGCAGCTTGAGGTATTTTGCGGGCATCTCTTTGCAAGGCTAATTGCAGTTTTGACGTTTTTTGGCATTTCCAGAGCGCCTTGAGTATGTTCTTTCAAGGCCAGAGTGCGTTGGGTAACGGCCAGCGGCAACCGATGGATCCGGTGAGTCTAGCACTAGCGCTGTCGATTGATTGCTTGAATGGTTCAACGGCATAATCACTGGAAAGTGTACTTGTTAACTTTTCAATTGATTGATTGATCAATTATGTTTTGCTTTGGCTTGGCTCTTCACTTGATGGATTGATTGATCAATGATTGTCGCTTTGGCATAGCCCTTTAATTGATTGATTGGTTGATCAATTGATTGTCGCTTTGGCTTTGCTCTTCAGTTGATTGATTGGTTGATCAATTGATTGTCGCTTTGGCTTTGCTCTTCGATTGATTGATTGATCAATTGATTGTCGCTTTGGCTTTGCTCTTCGGTTGATTGATTGATTGATCAATTGATTGTCGCTTTGCCAACAAAAATTCCTGACTAATTCTTGAAATTGTTCAACAGTGCAGTGACGAATCTGAGAATTTAATAAAAGCCCAACAAACAATCATTCACTCGGTCTAAGTTGCGGTTGCGGCTCCGGTTCGGGTCGACAGGAACTAGATTTAACAAACTGTAAATTAATTTATTTTTTAGACAGCTAAGGATTTCTTACTAAGTTACTAAATTATTTCTAGTTTGGTCTCTTTTTATAGCTAAAAGTTTTCGTTTAGTTCCAGTCGATGTCTGCTAGCCAATTTACATATTTTTGTACGTTAGTAGCTTGGTTCCTTTGGTATTTTAGCGTCATCCACGACGTTAACTTTAAAAAGCCGCAATTCACACTATCCTAGTAGTACTAGTGGAAAGACAGACACAGACAGACAGTTCTACAGACAGACAGACAGTCCTACAGACAGACAGTTCTACAGACAGACAGACAGTCCTACAGACAGACAGACAGTCCTACAGACAGACAGACAGTCCTACAGACAGACATTTCTACAGACAGACAGACAGTCCTACAGACAGACAGACAGACAG
>LRSR01008291.1:0-16875 GCA_001579985.1 Hypsibius dujardini
GGCGAAGTTTAATCAGCTCATATAATAGTAATAAGTTTGCGCTAAATTGATGAGGGAGGGAGGTAGACAGACAAACAAACAAACAGACAGACAGACAGACAGACAAACAGAAAAAGAGACAAAACAACTGGCAGGCAGACAGGCAGGCAAATCAACAGTTAGGTGGAGAAGCAGATCAGAAAAGCTAAATACTACACTATTGTTTTTTTCTGAGCAGTTCAGCTGGTAACAATAATTTTTGTTTATTTATTTTGTCTTACATTTGTCTTGATTTTTTGTCATCTGCGAAATCAGGATTATCTCCTGCCAAGGGGACCATTCTACATCCCACAGCACTCCAGGGGTACTTGGTGCTATAGAGAAATTGCTTTGCCGTGTAAAGTGCCAGCTGTCCTGGTGCCCGGAGTTTACTATCGCTCTTCCGGTCAATTCCAATTTTCTCAATAATGTCCCCAGGATTCACTGGAAACTTCATAGACAGTGCCCAGTCATTAAACCAACACTTTGTCCAGTCTTTGAGGTTCCCGATGGGTTGGTCGATTGTGCATAGATTAGTGGGAAGATTTGAGGTCAACTGAGCCGAAGCTAGTGGTGGGGGTTTTGTTTTTATTTGCGGAACAGTTTTGGCACCATCAAAAAAACTTCCGAAGAGCTGCATGACGACTCGTTTTTGCTCCCAGCGCACTTGATCCCCGTCAATTTGCGCCTGCGCTTTCTCGACAGGGTTAAATCCCCCTGCATCCTCTGACACCTGGCGCATGTGACAGATCTCCCTGTGATTGTCAGCTAGCATAAAAGTAGGGATGGTCTCATTGCGGTCTCCACAGACGGCCTAAAATCAATACGATTATATAAGGATTTTGAATTTTAAGAAAATTAAAACAATATTCTTGATTTGTAGGGAGATTTATTGAAACATTTTTTTAATATATCTAACGTCAGCGGGCCGGGCCCATTTGAAATAAGAATATTATTTTAAACTAACCATTGAATTTTATTTAAATAACATTTTCAAACAATTCCGAAGACCCTTGCCAACCGTATATAGAGCAATGAATAGAGGTGGCTATAGTTATTTCAAATGATTTGGGCATGTGACAAGGAAATTTAAATTCAAATAAAATATTGAATCGAAAACTGATTTTAAATAAAATATTTTTACAGTAGTGATTACAGACTTTTAATAAACTAAAAACAGGCGGTCTTAGCTAAAAAATAAGAGATGGCTATTGTTATTAAATTTTTTGCGCATGTGACAAGGACATTTAAAGGAAAATAAAGTATTGATTTAATATAACTGATTATGAAATAATAACTTAACAGTGATTACAGAGTTCAACAAAATAAAGATATATTTTTGCTGAAAATAAAAGGCAGTTTTTCTACTTTAATCAACATTTTAGATGTATTCAAACATCATTACCTGGAACCCTGCGGTACCAAAAGCCGAGGCGGAAAACTTGCGGCCGTAACCGTAGAGACATCCTCCATTGTGGAGATAGGGATCGATATACCACCAGGCTTGGAAGTCTACATTCATCCTATATATTTGGAAAGACTCTTTGTCACGGTCGTCCAGAATAATCCTGCCGGCAAATCTAAGACCATTTTGTCCTAGTCTGTTTCTCCAGTAGTAGCACTTAAAGTTGGAAGGATCAGTTGCTGTGACAGTTCCCGACCCAGGCCCTGACTTAATTGCAGCGGTATAAGATCCTGCTAGTCTCTTCTGTTCGTTCACATCCCCTCTTCCGCATAGTTCCTTCTTTCTTCCCGCTCCATCCCACGTCAGAGGAGTATGAAGGTGCACTTCTGTCTTCTGATCAACTATGCAGGCAGCTCCGTTGAGGCCAGGCCATGACCTGGGAGTGGTGTCAGGTTCAACGGTCAATCCGGTGTGAATGAGTAGAGGATCAATGGCGAACCACTGATCAGGGGTCATCTCAAAGTTCAAAGGCATTTACCAATTTACTCACATTCTAATGGTTTCAGCTAGATCGGATGTTACATTTTGTGTGTGAAATGATTAACAGTGTCTGTACAATCAAACATTAGAAAGCAGGCAAGTCGGACTACACCGGTGGAACAAAAAACTGCTAATATTCTCCACATGGCGCTAACAAATAGCCAAATCACCAGCTGGTCGGAATTGTCTCCAACCTATTTGATATTCAGTCCGTCCCTATCACTAATCAAAGCCTCTTAATTATTTTCCCATAGCATATTTATTTCTTTAGAAATTGGAATGCCTCTGTCAAGCAGAGGGCAAATACAGTATCAAAGTCCAGAAATGTTTCTGGAGTCTGTCTGTCTGTCTGTCTGTCTGTCTGCCTGTTTGACTGTTTATCTGTTTGTTTGTTCCGCTTAACCATACCTGGCTATCTCCGCTCCTCCATATGGCTTTTTCGGTGTTGCCGTTACCGACTGGATTAAGGAATTTACTTTCGTCCATTTGTGCCCTGGTGTAAAAGCTAGAGCGACCTCTTGTATTCTTCTTGAAGCATACGGGTGCTTCCGGTGAACATTTTGGATCCGTATCACTTTGTTTTGGGTCTTTAATCATCCATTCTCTATCCGCAAATGCTTCCCAGTGTCTGTAGCCGTACACGCCGGACCGTGCGTCATAGCTGCGAAAGCTGGGCTTCACAACGTTCCTGAGGTACCATAACTGCAAGCAAATGCAGCAAAGACTCCAGTTTTGTTAACATATTCAAAGTTCCTGCTGGCATCCACTCCCTAAATATTAACTGCTAGGCGAACTCTGAACTAATTTTGGTGTTTAAAAATGTGTAGCACGACGTAATTTAACGTAAACATTATTCCATTCTTGCATATTACTACGCTGTCGTGCATGTCAAGGCTACCGTCGGCCTCGGCATCTTGCACTACCTGTAGAAGATTTAAAACTAAATAGGAAATGCGCGCGTTATTTTATATTTGGTGGGAAACACCTCGTGAACAACTAGAAACGGGAGGGAATTTTTGTTTGATATACCTCCAAGCTCTGATGGAAGAAAGCTCAAGAAGTAGATGAGGGGGGGCGAGCAAAAATTACGAACTACAGTATTGTTGAGTTTATGAGAAGAGTCCATTAAACCAGTTGAAACCAGTTAAAACCAGTTTCCGGTCAATGGGGGAGGGGCTTCAGGGTATCGTGCCCCCCCCTGAATTTCGTTCGTGCCAATGTCCCCATAGGCTCCATGTTAGATAAATGTGCGCCAGGTCTGGGTCCGTGTTTACGTATCCGAAAGTCAGTGGCAGATAGACTAGACTGTTGGGCTGGCCGGGCTGTTACCCTTCCCCCCGAAAATCGTTTGATAACGCCAGTTAAACCCGCTCTCTGCATGACGTTTGACCGTTTCCTACCTCTATGCAGCCTGTTTTGACTATTCTAAGACAGGCTGAAATCTGGTTCAAATGGCTGAGCGAGCACACTGAAATGTTGAATGCCTTCCAGGCTGTATATTACTCCAGATCACTTGACTTGGACGCAGGCACTGCAGGGGAAGATTGACCGTTAGGCCTCCCCTCCCCCGTGTCCAAATTTACTCCGCGGGGGGGGGGGGGGAAAATTTTGTAGGCTATTTACCGGGTTTCGAAATGGTTTTGAGACAACTTAGAACTGTTTTCTCTCGCTCACTTCCCATCCCAGTGCCTCAATTTGTTTTGTTACAACGCCTGTTCATGTAAGGATCTACTACAAGCCAAAAAACAAAATTTAATCTACACCCCGGAAAATGGCACACAAAAACCAATGGCAGACCTGATCTACAATGATGGCCCAGGTCACACCCTCCTTAACTACCAAAAATAATTCGTTCCGGAAAACCAAAACTTGTTTTGGATAGCCCGCCACAATAACGCAGCGGAAAAAGGTTTGATGAGACGGGTGCCTTTACGAAAGATACAGTGCCCATAAACCTGACAGAAATTCGGCAAGAATTTGTCATTAAAATTACTTTTTAAAAAGTGCTTTTCGCTTCGCGGGTGCAGAGCTTCCCCGTGTGCTGCATGTTCGCGACCAGATTGATATCAGTTTGCTCCTAAAGTGTGGGGCTGTCACACTTATCAAATTAGGTTGAAACTAAAACGTGGAAAAAAAAATGAACCGGAAAGAATGGGAATTGAAATATCACGATTTATGCAAATTTGAGCAGTCTTCAAGATCGGAGCTTTTAAAAAACCAACAGTGTGATTGAGTTGAGTTTGTGGTTTCACGAAAATAAATAGTAATAGTTTGTACTGCGCTGGGCAACGGAAAATTTCCACCGGAGTCCACAAATGTTACTTATCAAGACCGCGACGAGTTTTAGAACCTAGGAACTATGAGTACATAACTTGTAGCCCACAGATGTAGAAAGAAACTGGAGTTTACATTTTTCATTAATGTGTACACTTTTCGCGCGTGCGCGTAGCAAAATTTGTTTCAAAAGCATTCCCGAACCCGGTACACGTTAAAGCCCGACCCCCCCCCCTTACTGTAACGTGCAAACAAATTTTCCAACTCCTCCGGGTCGACATCAAGTCGCTAGAGGCAGGCAGGATACAGCCAGGATCCCTATGCGAATTTATCATGGGCCAAGCTTGCACCAGGCTCGTTACCACCCTGGTTCCACCGCGATTCCAACAAAATTTGGAAAGAGATAGTGTCAAAATTTTTGAAGTCAAACGTTTTTCGAAAATCAAAGTTTTCACTATCAAAATCAAGAGAATGGAATCTTCCAGAGTTCCGGGACTTTGAAATTCTGCCAAAAAACGTTCTTGAGGGCACACCGGTAAAACTAATTTTAGAAATCATCATTAATATTTTACTATTAATTTAGAAAAATAAAACGGAGAAATTCTACTTTCTCTCTCTGAAAATCGCCCCAAGTTAAACCCAAGGCTGATTTCAGAGCTCATTACGGCAAAGTGCACGGCATCACATGCCCATTTTTACATTTGATCCAGTTTGATGGAATTCCAAACTTTGCACGCAGTTATACATTAGACGAGTGTTCGAGGAAAATTGGCGGGAGCAGGTGGAACACTCAGTCACGAGACAAATTTTGCGGCATAGAGTATGAAGCTGTGTTTTGGAAAGTGTAATGACAATTTGGCTGTGTGAAGTGTTTGATGTTACAATGTTTATTACCACTTGGCGATAGGGATGCGGTTCGGGTTGGCAGTTTGACTCTCTCAAAACATTTTGGTAGTAAAGGGGTTGTGCGCTATCATGCAAGTCGGAGCAAACTTGATTAGCATCGCCGGCACTAATGCGAAGGCCTGCACCCCAAATGAACGCGAAGCAACCGGGATCACCGCATCCTAATGTGTCACGCAGCCAGAATCCCGGGGGGCAATACCACGCACCTAGATAATAAAAGATGGGGTTCAAAGCCGATGCCAACTGGTCGGTGCAGTATGTTGAGATAAAATAGAACCAACAGAGGCGCGTTTCGATAACCAAGGGGGTGGCAACCCTAGCCAACCTCCTAGGGCGCCTTCTAAGGATTCAGCAGAGGTCTGGACCCTCTGCACTGCCATTCGGTCTAGAAATTTATGCTAAGCAAAAAATATGGTTGGTTTAAATTTAACAATAAAAACTGAATATAATAGACATTAAAAAGAAGAAACTGTAAACACAATTTTTTTATTTAATACATATACTAGATTTACTTGGTATTATTTACATTAACCCCAAATATATTTTTTCCTAATACAATTTGGGATCGAATTGCAATTTCAGGGTCCAGACTCCTGTTGGACCCTCAGGTGGCGCACCCAGAGGAAATGTCCGGGTTGCCACCCCTGGTAACGGAAACGCGCCTTCGTGAGCCAACATGCACTAGTACGAGGTAAAACATTTAATTCGGAGGAAAATCGGTTTTAATTCGGCAAACTTTGTTCGTTCCCTGCCACATTAAAAGCTGCGACCTTACACATAATCCGAAGCTTTGACAACGTCAAAGAAAATTTTGCCAACTAGATGGCATAGAAAGCAAGACAATAATTCTGCCATTCAAATAGCCAAAGCTTTTCTTCTTTTCTTGTCTACAAGAGCCTACGTGGTGCCAATCGAAAGATAATCGAGTTTAATGAATGCTGGAATAAAGAAAGAAAAATTTTCATTAAGATTTTGCTAACTTAATTGAAAATGTAGGTGAGTGTTTCGGCTGTTTGAACAGAGCAATTAACTGGGTACTAATACTCTTCGTTGCCATTTGGCGAACACATGCGCTCTCTGCTTTTTTCACTTGGCCGAAAATTAGAAGCGATTTCGACGTTCGCCGAATTAAAAGTTTCACCTCGTACGAGAAGTGCGGGGTCGGAATGTGGTTGATATTTTGAGTAGGAATTATTCGTTAGGAAGGGTAAAAATTAAAACATTAGGATTCCTGTTCTGGTGATTCACATTACAAATCAGTCCATACTGAGACTCAAGCCATTAGCGTTATGACTACAGACAATTATATCCTTGATCTCCTCTCCTCTGACTCCAAAGATCGTTTTTGGTACCAGTTCTAAATAACTTTTTGTTCACAGAATTGTTTTCCTTCTGTATCACTAACCATTATACACTCACTGTCTGTTGTTTAAGGAATTCTACCAACGTAAATTCGTTCAAATATCCCCGCAACAACAGGTGATCAAAAAGAAGACGGCTTACCTGACCAACTAACACTGATCCAATATGCTAATGCGACGACAGCTTCGGCCCTCACTGTAACACGGCTTAATCGCATTTCTTTCAATGGGTGTGGCCGATCAATCGTCCCAACAGACAGACAGAGTACTTGCTGATCATTGGGCAATAATTTCCCGCATCTTGCTAGGGAGAACTGGATGTGAATTGTCGCATAATAGGCTATGATACTGTACTATGTAGTCAGAAATGCCGTTTTCAATTTTTATCAGAGAACATAACTGTCGCAGATCAGACATTTCAAAAGAATAAAAGTTTCTGAGCAAACGACTGCGGTATGGTGAAATTTGCAATTTTATACAACTCATCATGCACTGAGTCGACTTACTGTCTGTCAAACCAATCAGGTATCCCGCTTGACTTTTTGGACATCCTACTACTGCTGTTAGCCACTCCCTTACACTTGTGTCACAATCACAAACTCATTTACAAAGTTTGCATCCCCGAAACTTGGCCTGTTGCTATGGTAACGATTAAAGCGCTGTTTCTCAAGTTTAAGCAAACTCATGTTTGGGGATATTCCGTCTACTGTCATTACGTATCGGGTTCCAAAATATCATAGGCAATTATAGGCAGTTTAAAGTGTGCTTGGGTCATCATTGAAGGAGTTAAGATATACGACCTCGATGTAAATATTTGGTCTGACCTGCCTGGTCAATCATATTTTTGCTCTTTTCTCCAAAACATTGTAAACTATTGTAAATTATATATACCAATATACATATAACAAAACTTAATAAAAAAAATGTAATAAAATATCTAATAAATATATGATGACAATAATATGATAATAATATAAGATAATGATATATGATAAAAAGAGATATATGAAATAAAATTTGTAAATTGCTACCGTGGATATGGTAGTAATAATTAATTTAATTCGAGTACTTTACGTACAATCAACGGATATACACTGCTACAAACAAAAAGTTTAAAACTAAGCACAGAAAACTTTGCACTAAAAAAGAAGTAAAACTATAAAAAAGTATAAAATCATAACCCAAGAGGGATAAAATACTCAAAGAATTTTGTTTTATTCCACCGAAACAGCAACTATTCACTAGGAGCCACGATCTCCGATTCTATGTAGGATAAAAGACATAAAAGCCAGAACTACTGGCGTTGGAGCCATGCGGCATGTGCAAGCTCGGCTGGGACGGTGACTCAGGGTAATCCATTCCGAAGCCTGAGCTAGTGGTCTGCGACGGCAGCGCACCCGGCGGTTTCATTCCCTGATTATGATGTTGGGGAGGAAAATTCCTCCTTGCTGCTTTGGCAGTTCGATCGTCTCCCATTGTATTGACGGAACGACCGTTGGCGGTGGTACAACCTTGACGGGGGCACTAAGGACTGGACCGTCATGCGGCTCTCCGGACGGAGTGACTGTCTCACCGCTCACAGTCGAGGACTCCCTCAAGGAATGCGACTCATTCACTAGCAGTAGTTGATGGTTAGATTTGTCCACCGTACTGGTTGAAGGGTGTTGCTGATTCGTCGGCAACGGCGGTCGGCCTGTGGTAATTCAAAACATGCTTTCAAGCAGCTCCTTTAGTATTGATATTGATACATATGTTACAGGAAGAGAGACGGAGAATCTGTATGTCTGTTTGTCTGTCTATGTGTTTTTCTGTTTCTCTGTCTGTCTGTCTCTCTGTCTGTCTCTCTGTCTGTCTGTCTCTCTGTCTGTCTCTCTGTCTGTCTGTCTCTCTGTCTGTCTCTCTGTCTCTCTGTCTGTTTCTCTGTCGATCTCTTTGTCTCTCTGTCTCTCTGTCTCTCTGTCTGTCTGTCTGTCTGTCTGTTTGTCTGTCTCTGTTTTTCTGTCGATCTCTTTACAAAAAACCGTCAAACATATAACTAAGCCGTACCTTCTCTATCTGTCTGTTTGTCTCTCTGTCTCTCTGTCTGTCTCTCTGTTTGTCTGTCTGTTTGTCTGTCTGTTTGTCTGTCTCTGTTTTTCTGTCGATCTCTTTACAAAAAACCGTCAAACATAACTAAGCCGTACCTTGATCGACATGGCCTTTTTCTCCAGCCGATTCCCCGATTTCTGTATTCGAAACGGACGGCATGGAAACGTCAGATTTATTACTAAAACATCATTACCGCGGAATAATCCCGATTCGGCAACGGGTGATCCTTCCCATCGGGTTGCTCGCTCATTAGCGACGCGTCACTACTCGGCTCAACCGAAATCGAAATGCCTGAATGGTCTTTGGCCATGGTTGGCATTTCATAACCGTGACCGAGGCCGTCGTGCCAATCGATTGGCTGCTTATTTAACGCGGAAGCTTTTGACCCGGTTTGGAGTACTTTCGATGAGATTGAGCCGAGGACTGATGATTGACTGGCCGACAACATTGTTTGACTGTTGGACATGTTCGAGACTTTCCCATAGATATCACTCATGGCCGCTCGCACTTCGTGTGCCGTGATGGAGGAGGTGGTTAGCGCTCCGGAATGAGACGCAGTGACAGGATGGATGGTGCCGTGGATGAGAAATCCTGAGCCTAATTTCCCACCGGAAGCTAGGCACAGTGAAGTTTGTACTGAAAAAAAGCTTAAAACTACAAAACAATATAAATCGCGGCCCAAGAGGAATAAAATAAACTACTAAGAGAATTTGGTTATGTTGAAGCTTTTCCTTTAACATGTAAGTCGCTTCCGTTGAGTAATCGCGGTTAGCTTTTAAGACAAATTGGTTTTTAATTTGTACTTCTAAATATAATTTTTGAAGGGTCTGGAGCACAATAAAAACAAAAATACGTAGAAAAGGCCCCCGTTCAAGACGTTGTTTATATTGTTGTGTTACAAAACGTAGCCTGGAGCTTGTTGGCGTTGTTTTTAAAAAAAATGCTCCTGCATTACATGACTCGCCAAACCTTTCCGAAGTTGTAAAATTCATAAACAGCGCGAACGATATTTGCTCTTTATGGTCCAGACATTTTTGAAAAAGAAGTGGCCAAGAATAAAATGTCCAAATTCTTTTGGTTTAGTTGTTATTTTGCTCGCCTTACCGTCCACGTTCAGTGTGTAGAGCTGTTGTTCCACCAGTGATCGGATCATTGCAAGAGTTCCCGGCCTTTCCGGAAGCAGTCAAAGCTGACGCAATGGCGACTGCTGCCCCTTCAACCACCAATGCTGCATTGATCACCCCTTTCGTCTCTTCACCATTAGTCTCGTCATATGACCAATCATTTCTACGTTCTTCCCTTACCACCTTTCGTTCTATTACTATAATCTCTCCGCACGACTTTTTTTTGAACAAATGTTGGTTGCTGTAAACAACAGCTATTAAAAAGATGGCCTAGCTAATTTTATTCATCTTAAGAAGGAAATAGGACTTATAACTTCCGATTTAAATATGAGCAGCACTTGGATTGATGACATTGCTTCGCAGCATGATACAGTGGCAGACAGTCTTAAGACTGTCTGCCTCACAATCCAAGTCTCGGGCCAGGACCCGAGCATCTTTCAAGACACCACCGAAGAGGCAATTTTATTTTTAAAGGAAATAAAAATATGCAAGGTTTTTTAAACTTTTTGTCTTGATTGCACGAATGTGCCAACTATATAAACTATTTAGCTTGAGCTCAGCGGGACAAACGCCAGCGTAATGTGCCAAGTCCCCTACAATATTTGCTCAAAAAATGATATATTTTCAATGAACAAAAATTACAAGCGATATGAGAAAATAGTTGCTTAATAAAACATGGCCTGCTCAGCAATTGCGGGTATTACTAGAATGAGTCACACTCATTCGACCATTTTGTTAGTTCCCTTTGCAGTTGTGGGGACGGCAGCAGGCTTGCTGACTACCGTAATTCATTCAGTCTCCTAGAAGCAACTATGTGAATCCATTGAGTAGTTGTCGCAATCAGTGACCGTAATGAGCGAATAAAATTGGGGCAATGAAAAGAAAAGAGGCTCCGATACTGCGAAAGCGTTCAGTTAAAGAGGTACGGAAATAGTCGACTTAGTAGACACATTTATATTCTTTTGCTTGTGATCATTTTCATTGTCTTTCAGGAGCCGCTGTTACGTACAGCGTTCGCGGACAAGCAAGAAGCAAACAAATCGTGATATCTTGTCTTTTGCCTTGATATTTTGCTATTATATTGGGAAGCAGTGACCATGGGGTGTTTGGTTATCAGTGCAATCTCTGCAATGATTAGGTGCACTTTTCGTGAAATTCAAAAATGGTTACTTGTACATTTTGCATTAGAATTCCAGTTCAGGCCGAAGCTCATCTGCTCGATCTCTCCTATCTGTCTTTCTGACTTGTCGGACTGTTCGGTCAGTCGGTCGGTCTGTCGATCTATCGCATTATCGGTCCGTAGATTTGTCTTTCAGTTCTGTGCCAAACTACATTCGCAACCATCCACCCAGCTCATTTTTAAGAACACCCAGCCGATGGTTCATCGATTCTCCAGCGTGGTCCGCGGCAGGCAACGCGCGTCTGCTTACCACCCAAATGAGCTGACGACTTAGAAGTATTAAGCATCCATAAGGGACCCCTGTAGTGATTGCAACTTACTGGGCATTCGTCGTAGTTGGAAAGGAACAATTGAGCGAAGGACGCGGATGCTGCTGCCTGCCTGCCTGTCTGTCTGTCTGTCTGACTATCTCTCTGTCTGTCTGTATATTTGTTTATTGTATCTATTTATATCTGTTTGTGTGTTTGTTTATTCGCCTGTCTGTCTGTATGTCTGACTGTCCGTCTACCCTGATTGCCTACCTGCCTGGCTTGCCATGCGGTGTTTTGCATTTTCCTTCGTGTCTTCAGTTTAAAAAACGGCCTTAATTTTCGGGCACTGAGTTTAAAAACTGTTTTATCAGTTTTTGATTTTCTGATCATTATTATTAGAACGCGGTATGGGTTTCCGAACTTATGATTATAAAGAAAATGCACTATAGTTCTCTCCTATAATTTAAAAAAGCCATTAATGTTATTTGACCAGGATTCACCGATCGGGGAAGGGTCGGGTGCAATCTGAAACATCCAATTAGCTTTAAAACAAAGGAGTGATGCAATACTGAGAAATGTTAGTCGAGTAGTACTTGAAATAAATCGCTGTTCAATCGATTGGTCAATTGGCTGCTACACCGTCCTTGAAGTGAAACTGAAGGAGAGTCTAAAAGAGTTTCCTAGAAAAAGGAGACTGCATACGCGGAAATTTGTTTGGACCGACGACTGCTGCAGCAATCTCGGGTCTCAACTTGACATATATCCTTAAACGGTCCAGCTTATAATTTCATTCGACAACATTTCGAGATTTTCTGTGGCTCTTGCTTGCTCCCGTTTTTCAGGCATTTTTTCCCCTTCCCTCGCTTTAATCTACACACACATAGACATACAGAATGAAGTCCGGTATTTTCCTACTCCTCAGCGCTGTAATCACCGGCTGTGTCTGCCAAACCACCACTACCTCGACCCTCTCCTCCTCCTCCACCTCCCTTTGGCCCGGCAAAAAGGAAGCTCAGGCCCGCGAAATTACAGACGCTCGGGTTTCTCAGCGAGACAAAGACATCCGAAACGCCTTCAACAGCCAACAACAAGGCCAGGTGTTGGATGTCCCAACACCTCATGTAGAACAGCCGGCTAAGGTGACTGAAGCAGCTGTCGTCGTCCCGGCAGTGGCTCTTCCCGCTGGCACCACCATTATCACACCGCCGCAGCATGATACCGCTGCAAACTTGGTAAGGGATAAATTTCTTCTAAGCTCTTCTATTTATTTCTTAAAATGAAGTTTGTTAATTTTGCTTTTGTTCTCTACTTTACAGCAGTCTGTTGTTGAGACCGCACCGGCCCAGCAGTCGGACACGCGAAGTCTGCTTAGCATTCTCGGATCGAAAAGTAAGCTCTACAGGGCGCTAGCCGGTGCAAATGTTTATTGCCATTGTAAATGACTTCACTGCCAGTAGCGTTGTTTAATTTTATTTAACGAATATGTTAATGGTTTTGAAAATTGCTTTTCGTCTCAGATGAAGTAGATAGAATTCACAAAAAGTATATTTTAGTTTGAAGATTTGACTGAAAGTTCAGACTGATTTACCATGCAGATTATAACTATCACTCGCTGCCTAAATTTCTCTACCTTCGTAAAAAGCTTCACTTTTGCTAAAGGAATTTGCCTGCTTGTGAAATTGCTTGCTTGCCTATACCTCATATTGACTGGCTGCACGATGTCTTGTTTTAAGTGCAGATTTTGTCTGCTCGTGAAAAATGCTAAAGCCTTTCTCAACTTTTCAGGCTTTATGGACATTCTCAATCCGCGCATCATGCCATCGGATGAGGCGACACGCAGCCTCATCCCGCCGCTCGTGACCGACGGGATGAAGAGCACCCTGGCGCAGCAACAGAAAGCAGTGCCCCAGCAGCAGTCCCTTAGCCAGCCCTACCTCTATAACCCCAACTACCCGTATCAGCAGCCGCAGCAGCAAGGTTACTATCCCGGCGGCCAGCAGGCTCTTCCATTTGGTTACGGCCAATACCCCCAGCAGAACCTCCTTGGAGGGATGGGTCAATCTCCTATTATAACCGGCAACCAGTATTCGGGCCTCGGCAACGCCTTCACTGGCTAGATCATTAGATCGGTTTTTTTGTTGTTAGCAGAAACATTTCTGTGACATTTATTGTGTATACGCTTAGGCTGGTTCTAGGAATTTCAACGATTTACACCATTTCACTAACTCTAATTTAAACTGTGCAGTCTACTGAATCGTGTTACGTCTGCTTCCTTATCATGCTTTGTTTAGTTGGGTCGAGATCAAGGATAAAATGTCTGTTTGGTCTTGTAGCAGGCAATTTTGAGCAAACAAAATTTCGCACCAAAAAGTGTCTAAACGGACTAGCTTCTTCTACATTAAAAACGGGTTTCTCCTCGCCTACATCATTCCGAATTTCCTTGATTTTTCACCATTTTATCAGCTATCCTCTGAAAGACAAATAGTTTGCTTGTCTCCAAAAATGATAGTAAGGCACAATTTCACCAGAAACTGTCAACCCAATCAAACAAACAAAAAAATGAACCTAGTGGATCGGTGATAAACAGCACCATAAACCATTTTTAGTCAGCGACTATAGGAAGGCTTACAGTTTATAGTGTCGTTTAAATCATACTTTTAAATTTAAATAAATATCAGTTTTAATTGTGGAGAAGAGGATTTTAAATCGAAATTAACATCCTTCAATCCAAAATGAAGTAAAACACTAAGGGACCATCCGTTTATTACGTCAGTATTGGTTAGGGGGGTGGGGGTCAAAAAATATCTGACGAACTCTGACTGGACGGGGGGGGTAGGGGGTAGGCCGGCGTTGTGACGTCAGCTTTGGGGAACCCAGTAGGCTTAGAAATGATTAATTTTGGAATTTCTGCGGCAATTCCTAGTTTTTTTCGAGCATTACATATCACTTGAAAATGTCGGCAAGGTGTTTGCTGATCGGTTTCTCCCCCCTCCAATTCGTTACGTCAGCGGCCCAAAAGGACCAGTTCCTGCTGATCCCGCTACCGACCTGGGAACGGACTGGCTGCGTAGCGACCTGGTGGAGGACATGCCTCATTTGGAGTGATAAAGATACATTTCACGTTTTTTTCTGTAATGGAAGGGGTCTTTGGTTTCTGACGTCAGAAACTGAAGATCTACGGGGTGTTAAAAAAATTCTGACAAAATCTGACGTTAGGGGACGGGGGTGTCGGGTCGCCTAATAAAAATTAAGGATGTAATAAACGGATGTTCCCTAATCAAGAATTTTCTTGTTGATTAATTTAAATCATTTAAAATAAATAGTATATTTACAGTTTATCCAAGCATCGTATAAAAATTGTATAATTGTGCAATAATATTTTGATCCTCCTGTTTTACTTACGTTGCCGTGATATTTTATCCGAATAAATTGACAAAATTTGCACTGCAAGATGAAACAGTTGCGGCTTATTTAATTCAATCAATCAGTGTCCATTATTGATTTTAAATGACATTTAAAGTAATTTGACTTGAAATAAAACGGCCTTTTGGGCATTTTAATTTATCTAAGCAACCCTAAGTGTGTGTTTGGAACATTTTGATTGCAAGATTATTTCAAATTCTAGTTCTGTCGTTTTTGTCATTTATAATATCAGTGTC
The DNA here is from genome assembly GCA_001579985.1 of Hypsibius dujardini. Taxonomy (NCBI): domain Eukaryota; kingdom Metazoa; phylum Tardigrada; class Eutardigrada; order Parachela; family Hypsibiidae; genus Hypsibius; species Hypsibius dujardini. The sequence goes on from LRSR01008291.1 coordinate 14,807, forward strand.
ATTTGTGTTGAGTTTGCGTGTAACAACCCGTGTGTTCGTGGTGTACTCGGCAAACGCATGTATTTTGCAATCATTTTTTGTCAATTAAAACGATAATCATCACGACATAGTAGTATTAATTATCCCTGCACGGTATCACATCACGCTTTTGAATGAACCAAAAATCGATTAAAAAAGCCCCACAGTCCAGCTGTCAATTAAACTCAAAAAGCTACCGCCTTTGGAGAATGATTTTTAAGACCATCTAACAAATGGTAATCATAAGCAATCTGAGAAAATGTTCAACGACGTCCGGCCGGGAAGAGACCCAAGTTCGATCCGAGTGACTGTCCAGCGCCGCCCATTCCAACAGCTGCAAAAATGTAGTAATTAAAATTGACGCCCTCCATCTAAAAGGTTGAGAGAAAACGCAGCACGTACCGTTGTTGTAGCCGTAACCGTAGCCGCTAGAAATGCCTTGCAGCTGCGAACCGAGTGAGGAGCCTTGAGCGCCGTAGCCGATCTGACGAGCCGCACGGAGAGCCGATGGCTTCTTCACTTTTGAGAAATTTGGGACGACTACTGATGCTGGAACGATGGCAGTCTTGACGGAAACGTCCGTTTCGGGAACAGTCTTTATTTTCGCCAATGGAACAGCTAAAATTTGGGAGATGAACAGCCAAAAGGTTAGCCTCACATTTGCAGACATCCAGTCAAGAGGCAAATAGCCAGACAGCTAGGCCGGCGGACAAGGATAGTCAGGCAGACATGTGCACGCTTATGGCAGACAGGCATGCAGACAGGAAACATAAGGACAGTCAGGCAGATGGGTATATAGACATACAAACAAGCAGTCAAATCAATATATCCCCAGAAAGATCTAGTCGTAATGAATTACCATAAGCTGTGGCGGTCAGGAAGATTAAGGCGGCGATAAAAAGTGAAGTGTGCATTTTAACGAGGGATCGTTGACGGTATGGCGGCACACCAGGAAAGTAGACAGTGTGACGCTCGACAGACTGCAAAAATGCAAAAAAGATCGTAGCGATATCGACTGATGAGCGTAACTGCAGATTAAATAGGTCCATGAAAAGATTGTCTAGAGACGCTGTAAAGTCGTGCTGGTTCAAATTCGAGAGAGACGAGGGAGCCCCTTGCAAAGATCCTGGGTCCGGGTTACCTCAGTGCAATTATCCACAATGGGTAATTGCTTCATCTAAAATTGTTCATTGTGTATTGTCTCCTTGAGACTTCCAGTATGCCCTAACAGCGCTTTAAGGCCATTTGGCTATATAAAAAGCAAGCAGAACTTGGCATAGCTACATCCGTCCGGAGAAAGAAAAATTCGTTGTCGCTGAAGCTGACACAGATATTTTTAAAACGCTGGTTCTTTTACCGGCGCTCCGTGTTTATTCCTCATTCCGCAAGTTGCATTATTTTCTCTTTCAAAATTACTGACTGAATTTCCGATATCCAAACCCAGAATCAAGAATCCGTCAAGATGTCTCTTCTCCTGGCCATCCTGTTTAGCGTCGTCGTAAATCTGGTCTCCACCGCCCCCATCGACGTCGTTGTGCTTCCAAAGAACTTCACTACAAACGCTACCACTACTGCCGCTGTCATTCAAGCTGGACCCATGGTACGTATTTAGCGTCGTTAGGGCTGATTGTCTGTCTTTCTGTTTGTCTGTCTGTCTGTTTATCTGTCTCCCTGACGGTCTGACTGTTTGGTTGTTTGCCTGCCTTTCTGCCTGCCTCTCTAGCTAAGGGTCCGAGTGTTAGGATGAATGTGTTTGCCTGTCTGTCTCCCTGCATGCATGTCTGGCTGTCTATATCTCTGTGGGTCTGGGTCTGAATTATTTGGGGGACTAAACCTCCTCACCTGATTTCCGGCATGCTTTTTTGTGTCAGTTTCTCTAGCTCTTTTGCCGGCATTCGTAGATGTCTTCTTCCTTTAAAGTTTCATGTAAACCTTCTTGTCAGGTTGTTTGTCCGTATTAAGTTGCCTTCTAATGACTTGTAACATTTCTTCTCATGTTGCAGGGTCGCTCAGACTCAGACGGCAGCCTCAGCGACGCTCTCGGCCTCATG